>ML362098.1:0-14755 GCA_005239505.1 Nicotiana paniculata
GACAAGGAATTTAAAATGAAATAAATACAATATGAGGGAGACTCTGTCGGCTGCGGGTCGTCTCCGGATGGTGCAGCTCGCCTAAGTCTCCGAGTCAGCCACATCGCCGTGTCAAGTAGGGCCACAAGCTATGAATGTACCTGTGCAATAAAAATGCACAGCAAGTGTAGCATGAGTACGAAAACAACGTGTACTCAGTAAGCATCCTGCCTAACCTCAGAGAGGTAGTGACGAGAGGTCGGTTTGACACTTGCTAGAGGTCAATTAAATATAATAAAGTGTAATGGCAAACATGGATGAGTTAATCAAATAAAAAATAATTAACGAAAAAGAACAACTTCTTCCATGATTTTAATAACTTTAAATCTCTGTCATTTCAGTCGACATCTTAAAATTCAAGGTCGGTAAACAATTAAAAATCACCGAAAAAGCTTGTTAAATATCATGCGCAGGAAATGCCGAGGGTCGACGGCCAGAACCAACATAAATATAAATTGTGCACTGCCGAAAGGTCGATCGACTCGAACCATAGATGCATCTATTCTGCCGTGGCGTACGGCCTGCTCCTATGAGAGTAGTGGAAGAAATCACCCCGCTCGCGGAATATAAATTGCGAAATGGTCACACACAGTCATGCACAATCAAACAGGCCACCCCGACTACATCAGGAAAAAAATACTCAAGTAAATGACAAATTTCTCTTTTTAAAAGTCACAAAAAGTAGTATTTAAATCTTTTCTCGAAATTCATTTGCCAAGTTTAATAACATTCAATAATATAACCTTATCAGGAATACAATCATCCACAGAGGAGTCAATTCTCTTTCTAAATGATTAAGAAAGGTACACTCTAGCCTTCTTAGGAAATAAATTACAAATTCAATAGCATTATCGGTCTAATATTATTGACAGGATCACATGTACAACACGTAAGGCATGCTAGTGGGTCCTAGACTACCCGGCCATAAGCATAATAGTAGCTACACACTGACCCTCGTCACTTCGTGCGTAGCCCCCACAAATAGCAACACATATTTAATTAGTTCACCTATAGGGATAATTCCCCCTCACAAGGTCAAAAAGGAGACTTACCTCGCTCCGAAATTCCATAACCGGCTTCCAAGCCCTTTCGACTACTCCAATGGACGCACAACGCCACAAAACTATCCAAATAACGACAAACCAATGAAAATATACTCTAATATTTGCAACAATTTAAATTATATAAATTCGCAACTCCGCTCAAGGAATTGACCAAAATGCATTGGGGCCCACGTGCCCGGATTCTGAAATTTCTCGAAGATAAAATCTACCTGTAGCTTTACTAGCTCAAATATACAATTTACTCAAATTTCATGCTCAATTTCGTGGCTAAAAATCCAAATTACCAAATTTCTAGGTTTTCTTCAAAATTCTCAATTTTCCACAATTTTTCATGTCTAATTCCATGTAAGATCACATATTTAGCTTAGGAATGGGAAGGAATCACTTACCTAGTAATGCATGATGAAAATTCCTTCTTGAAGCTCCTCAAAATCGCCCACACCAAATGAAATAATGAAGAAATGGCCAAAAATCCCGTTTTAAAACATTATGCCCAGGCCTCATTTCCGCACCTGCGATCCAGCCTTCGCACCTGCGCTCCCGCAGGTGCGCCCAAACTCCCGCACCTGCGGCTTCCTCTTCTCCAACCAAAACTCGCACCTACGCCCATTGTCCACATCTGCGCCTTCGCAGGTGCGAAAATTGCATCGCACCTGCGCTCCCAGCCAAGCCAGCAAACTCTCGCACCTGCGGCGCCAAAACCGCACCTGCGGCCAAAGTCTCGCAGGTGCGGTCACACCAGATGAAAGCAACCTCAACACTTCTTCAAACTCCAAACTTGATTCGTTAACCACCCAGAATCCATCCGAGGCCCCCAGGTGTATCGGTAAAAAAGAGTTTCACACATAAGCCAACTTTTGACAACTCAACTAGTCACGTGGACATGGGAAAACACGATAGATGGAAATAACTCTTTGAAGAGGTACGGTACAAAGAGACACGGTTCAGTAAACCCACGAACTTATCAGCCACGGAAAGTCCAATTTGATCAAAACAAATTGGTGGAGAGAGGCACAGTCAGAATGAATCTAGACAAAGCTACGGGAAGATTCACGAACCCACAATTGATTACTCGAACGTTATGTAAATGAACCCCTATTTACCGTTATCCTTTGTAACGCCTCATTAATGTCATAATTGGTCATTAATGAGAAACCATAGCAACAGTCGTACGTTATAAGAATCTCCTATATAAGGGAGGGGAATACAACTTGTAAAGGCATCTGATTCTCGAAATACAATCAACTTCGATTTTTTATTTCTATAATATTGTCTATTATTCATTTTTCCATTATCTTGATTATCAGTAACCCGTATTCATCTTAAAAATAAGCTTTAGTCGAAGGGTCTAATTTTTTGGTTAAATAAATTGGTTCCGTTACCGAGAATCTGATAATCTTTGTTTACTTTCCAAGTGATATCCTTTGAATTATGTCAAAACCCAACGACGACAACCAGCAAAGAAGTGGAACCCCAGTTCCATCACCTTCAGGAACCCCACGTGGTTCAAGGGAACAATCCCCATAAAGATCCAATAACAATCATGGTAATAATGATCAAACTATGGAACAAGATCATGTAAAGCAAATGATTGCAGAGTATGTGAGCCAAGCTTTCCAGGAATTTGAGAGAGGATTACCAGCAACGTTGCCTACACCGCCAACGCCACCCCCCAATAACACCATCACCATGGAAAATCCTCAATCTGGGTTGGCAAACTCAGGAATAGGAGATACTCCTAATGAATCTCTCGAAAGGAGACCAGGTATATCTAATAACTTAGAATTACAAAATTTACTGTTAACCATGCAGAAACAGATGAAGGAGCAGAACGATCGCATCGAACAAATTCCTGGTGTACCACCTATTATCAAAGGCATCGATGTTAATAGATATTCTCAACAACCGTGGAAGCCTAGTGCGGCACCTTTGCCTATACCCAAGAAGTTTAAAATGCCTGAAGTTCCCAAATATGATGGAACAACTGACCCACGTGACCATGTGACTGCTTTCACAACTGGGTTTTAAGGCAATGACTTAACGAAACAAGAGATTGAATCAGTCCTTGTCAAAAAATTTGGGGAAACACTTACCAAAGGGGCTCTAACCTGGTATTCTCTTCTCCATGAAAATTCTATTGACTCTTTTGCTGAGCTTGCAGATTCATTTATAAAAGCACACTCTGGTGCACAAAAAGTTGAGAAGAGAATGGAAGACATATTCAACATAAAACAAGCAGACACGGAACTACTCCGTGAGTTTGTAGATAGGTTTCAACGAGAAAGAATGCAGTTACCCAGGGTGCTTGATAATTGGGCAGCCATGGCATTTGCAAGCAATCTGAACGATAAAAGCTCAGAAGCCACCAGGAGACTTAAGGAGAATCTAAGAGAATTCCCTGCCACAACATGGAATGATGTATATAACAGGTACAATACTAAACTCAGAATAGAAAAAGATATCATTGCTCGTTCGAGATATGAAAATCATTCCAGATCCAGACGACCTGAGTCAGATAGAAGATCAGGTAAAAACATGTACGATCCTTACTTAGGACCCTTGGGACGCGATATCCTCCCTAGGTTTGAAAACACTAGGTCGGACTATAGACTACAAAAAAGAGATGTAATCTCATCCTCATCTAGATCTACAAAAGATCGAGATGAACGACCTAGAGGTAATACTCAAATTGGGGATCATACCTTTAACGTAAGACTACTGAACTTGTCTCAATATTGAAGAACATGGGAGACAAGATCAGCTAGCCCAAAGAGATGCGGTCAAATCCAAGTAGAAGAAACCCAGATCACTGGTGTGAATTTCACAACGATCATGGGCATAAAACTGCGGATTGAAGATTTCTACAAGGAGAAGTAGAAAATTTGTTAATACAAGGCTATTTAAAAGAATTGTTTAGTGATAAAGGTAAACAAGCATACATGAGGAACATGCAGGAGCCCCCAAAGCCTCCATTTCCAAAACGAACCGTTAACGTAATACACAACGGTGAAGAAGTAAACAGAGTGATTTTCAAAACAACCACAAAGTTCACAATTAGACACGGGAAACGTGCTCGTGGAGAGGACGATATAACCTTCGATGATGCAGATAGCAGCAGATTAATGCTTCCGCACAATGATGCTCTGGTAATATCTCTACTTATTCATGACACTAACGTGAAAAGAGTGTTGATTGATCGAGGCAGTTCAGTCAATATCATTTTGCTAAGAGTCGTGGAAGAAATGCTACTGGGGAATCAAGTAATCCCAAAAGCACGAGCCATATCCGGGTTTGATAACTCTACGATTATAACAAAAGGAGAAATTGAGCTTAACACCTACGCTGAGGGGGTGATCAAAAGAGCTAGGTTCCAAGTAATCGATACTCACATGGCTTATAACGTGACCATTGGAAGGCCATGGATCCACGACATGAAAGCGATACCTGTCACGTTGCATCAGGTAATTAAATTTCCCTCTGAATGGGGGATTCAACGAATCAAAGGAGATCAGCAGACCGCAAAAAATATAAATTCTGCAGTACACTACAACAAGAAAATAGAAGTGGAAGAATTACGAGATAAGGAAATCTCCCAAACAGGTAACACCGCCCAAACAGACATGGACAAAATTATTGCCCAAATAGATACAGAAGATATTATTGCTGAAACAGGCATGAAAAAAAATACTTACGAGCAGAAGAGTAAAGTTACCACGGAAGGTGTACTATACCACACAGATGCGGATTCCAGACCGGACTTCATTCATGAACTGGAGGAAGATGAGCACATCAAAACAACTACGAAGGAGCTCGAAGCTGTTCCATTATCTGAACAAAAACCTGAGCAAAAAGTGTATATAGGCACGAGGTTAAGCCCCACTCGAAGAGGTAAGTTAATTGATTATTTAAAGGTTAACACAGACTGTTTTGCGTGGTCCCACTCAGATATGATAGGCATCCCACCAGAAGTGATGACTCATAAACTAAATGAAGATCTATCATTCGTACTTGTTAAGCAGAATAAAAGAAAGCAAGGACCATTCAAGAACCAAGTGATCGACGAAGAGGTACAGAAACTCTTGAAGATTGGTTCGGTACGAGAGGTAACGTACCCTAACTGGTTGGCAAACACTGNGCATCTTGAAAAATGATGGAGGTGTACATCGATGACATGTTGGTAAAATCAACACAAGCGCAAGACCATTTCCAGCACCTATCTACTGCTTTTGATATTTTACGCAAGTATAATATGAAGTTGAATAAGAAGAAATGCGCTTTTGGAGTGCAATAAGGAAATTTTTGGGTTTCCTTGTATCAAACAGAGAATAGAGGTAAATCCCGCTCAAATTAAAGCCATAGAGGAAATACCTGATGTTTTAACAAATAAAAAGGAGGTTCAAATTGACAAGAAACATAACAGCTTTGGGGAGGTTTATTTCTAGATCTTCCGAAAAAAGTTTTAAATTCTTCTCAGTTCTCAAAAAACAGAATCAGTTCGAATGGACTGAAGAATGTCAGCAAGCCCTCAAGAACCTGAAGATTTATCTATCGAAACCACCACTGCTTTCAAAGCCAAAAGAAGGGGAAAGATTGTACATCTACCTGGCTGTCTCAGAAATTGCTGTAAGTGCAGTATTGGTAAGAGAAGAAAAAGGTAAACAATCACCTATCTATTATGTAAGTAAAACTTTGCTAGATGCTGAGACTAGATATCCACATCTGGAAAAGTTAGCCTTAGCTTTAATAATGGCATCTAGAAAATTACGACCCTATTTTCAATGCCACCCAATCACCGTTGTGACCTCATATCCTTTAAGAAATATTCTGCATAAACAGGAATTGTCAGGAAGATTAGCCAAGTGGGCCATAGAATTAAGTGAGCATGAAATAATCTATCAGCCTAGGACTGCAATTAAGTCTCAAATACTAGCTGATTTTGTTGCTGACTTTAGTAATGGCATTGTATCTAAAGTAGAAAAAGAGTTACAACTCTTTAATGGTGTTAATCCAAGCCTGTGGACCTTGTTCACTGATGGTTCTTCAAAATTTAAAAGGCGCTGGCTTAGGCATAGTCTTAATATCGCCCACGGGGTGAAAAGACACGACAAGATATAAAGTGTTATTCTATCACTAACAATGAAGCAGAGTACGAAGCTGTTATTGCAGGGCTTGAACTTGCACGGGAGCTCTCAATCGAGCAAATTGTGATCAACAGCGACTCCCAACTGGTAGTAAATCAAATACAGGGGACTTACATCGCTCGAGAAACTAGAATGCAACAGTATNACTCAATCACTACGCCGCAAAGTTGCACGGTACTGCCTTATTCGCAACTTACTTTATCGCAAGATGTTCGGAGGACCCCTAGCTAAATGCCTTGGGCCTAACCAAACGAAATTTATGATGAAAGAAGTCCATGAAGGACACTGTGGAAATCACTCAGGGGAAAGATCCTTAGTGAAAACACTAATCAAAGTCGGATACTATTGGCCTAAAATGGAAGAAGAAGCCGAGAATTTCGTATCCAAATGTGACCGATGCCAAAGGTTTGCCAATAACATGCATCGACCAGCGGAATTATTACATCCAATAATATCCCCATGGCCTTTCATGAAATGGAGGATGGATATAGTAGGACCTTTACCCACAACTAAAGGACATGTACGATTGTTACTCGTACTAACCGACTATTTTACAAAATGGGTAGAGACAAAGGCGTTCAAACAACTGCGAGAAAAGGAAGTTAAAAGCTTCTTATGGGGAAACATAATATGCCGCTTTGGAATACCAAAGGAAATCGTGTGTGATAATGGCCCACAATTCATAGGCTCACAAATCACGGAATTCTTCGAAAGTTGGCAAATCAAGCGGATCACTTCAACGCCGTACCACCCCGTGACTAAAGGTCAAGCTGAATCAATGAATAAGGTCATCATCAACAATCTAAAGAAGCGGTTAAATAAATCCAAATGAAACTGGCCTGATGAATTACCAGCGGTACTATAGGCATACAGAACAACCTAAAAAATAGCCACGGGAGAAACTCCGTTCGCACTTGTTTATGGCTCAGAAGCCTTAATACCTGTGGAGATTGGCGAACCAAGCATAAGGTTCTCAACAGCCACGGAAGGTGAAAACGACGACGAACTAAGGATCAACCTGGACCTACTCGAACCACGGAGAGAAGCAGCATTGATACAGATGGCAGCTCAAAAACAAATCATAGAGAGTTATTACTACCGTAAAGCTCATCTCAGGTACTTTAAAATTAGAGACTTCGTCCTCAAAAAAGTCTTTCAATCAACAAAAGAAGCAGGTTCAGGAAAGCTAAATCTAAACTGGGAAGGACCTTACAAAATCCAAGGGATAGCCGGAAAAGGCGCCTGTGAGTTGGAAGATATGGACGACAGAGTTCTACAACAAGCTGGAACGCCATCCATCTAAAGAAGTATTACTTCTAAAAAGAAAAGAATACCCCCCGTCAGATATCACACGTTCGATTTTATTTTGAACTTTTAAAAATTTCACTAACTTTTTTAGATGATAGGCACAAAGCTAACCCATCACCAAATGATGATATTAGACCTGCAAAGACGTGAGGAAATAACACAAATCCCGGTCTAGGGTTACACTTTCTGATGGACGTTTTAAAAGGGGTTAAGTAGTCATCATCTAAAAAACTATATACCTTCGAGTCCGGAATGTTTTTCCTTTTCAGGAAAAGGACCACAAGGAAGGAATAATCAAGTGCTCGAGATTTCATTCTTCAAAGCTCAAACACTTAGGGGGCTATACAGTATGGAAGGCTAAGACGAAGCAAAGAAGACTATCAGAAAGTCAAAAGCTCGAGCCTGAAGACCCATCTACCCAATGAGACAAGTGACACAAGCAGAATCGAAAGAAATCAAAAGAGCCATCCAAATACAAAGCCTAATGCAAAAAGCAAAAACCTTCGAACATATTCAGGTTGAAAGGCAAAATATTAGTCACGAGAAAGAAATGTACATCTTTATACTTATTCAAAGCTGTTGTAACAAAAACAGTTAGGGGTAAAAGATCATCATCAATGTACTCATTCAAAAAACTGTTCTCGAATAAAACAGTTATGGATGAAAGATCTAAATCCTTGTATTTGTTCAAGAAACTGTTATCAAATAAAAACAGTTACGAATAAGAAAACATTTCCCTCGTACTTATTAGAAAACTGTTTCCAAAACAGTTGCGGGTAAAAACCCCAATCTTTATAAAAACTGTTACTAGTGAAAAATAGTTATTTCCTTGTATTAATATCGAAAAACTGTTACCTATGAAAAACAGTTACGAAATACAAGAGTATACTAAATCTGTTAAACAAAAACAGTTGCAAGCGTGAGTTTTAGACGATAACCAAACACATGTAAAATGTCATGGAAGTTCAAACAAAAAACTTTCCTTGAAAACATTCTTAAACATGTGTAAAATTCCTATCCCTCTATTGCAATATCATGAAGTTGAGACGTCATCTTCATGTCGATTATAAAGGGCCCTCTTCTATAAACTATGCCTATTACAAAAAGACACACATTTAATATGACACCGTACCTATTATAAAAAAGGTACGAGTAGTCTAAAGCATTCCACATGCAAACTCAAAGGTAAAACTAAAACCTCGAAAAATAAAGCATGCAAAAGACTTAAAGAGTGAAACAAAAACTCAACAAAAGTCGAACTGATATTTATATATTAAAAATGGCTAAAACTAAGTATTAACTTATACTTACATTGTGGTGCCCCTAAGTTGTCATTTAGGGACTTAAAGGTAATCTAAATTTACCCCCGATGGGACATGGGGTAACCACCAATTGATACAAAGAAAAAGAAAAAAAGGTAAACCAACTAGATATTTTCAAAGAGAGGGGTTGACTTCAAAGGCGGAAGGAACGGGAGCAACTGAGGATGAAGAGGCATGAGCGACTGGAATCTCACCATCAGGTGAAGAGAGGTTATGACCCTGTTGAGCCTTCTCCATGTCTTCCTTAGTTTTGGCTATTTCAGCACTAATGTCGAAACCCTCTTGACTCATCTCCATCAATGTGTCAAGGCGAGAATTCATATACGCCCAGCTCACATCGACAACAGCCACCTCTTCCAAATCTTCATAATCTTGTGCCCACACTTGAAGTTGAGCTCTCAGACCGTCCTTCTCCACTGCTTCATGAGCGGCCCTTAATGGAACAATCGACTCCTCTAAAACTTGAGCTTTGTCTAAAGCCCTTCGAAGATCTTCTTGAGTGCGAGTGAGTGATTGCACGAGCTCGCCTGAGTATTCTTCCTTCTGTCCCAGCAAGTTCTTTAAGTCTCTAATCTCCTCTGAGGCACGGAACAGCTGCTCCGCAAACGAAGACTCCAGAACACTCTTGTCTTTGTCAGCTTGACTGCAAGAAGCCCGTTCCACTGCTAACTCTGCTTCCATAAGTCTCATCTTCCGCTTCAAGGTACTCCTCTCTTCTTCTAAAGCGTCCATGTCAATCCTTAAGCTGTCATACTGTGCTTTCCAATTATCAACTTCTGCCTGCAACTCTCTTGTCTCTTGGTCTGTGTTTGAAATCCTCTTCATAAGCTCCATGCCTATGAGGTTAATCTATAAGAAGTAAACCAGTTAGATATGGTAAATTTCATATACGAGAGTGAAAGAGGATAATTTACACCATACCTTCAAAGAAGTATGCACGACCTCATTTGCCCATTTAAGAGCACCGTGGCTCGCTATATTTGCTTTCTCAGTAGGACCTACTAAAGGCTTGAGCCACACTTCAGGCTCACCCATCTTCTTAAAAAGGTTTCCCTCAGCTGGAACCTCTATTACCACCTGCCGCATCTCTCTGCTGGAAGACCCTACTTCCCTAACGGAATACATGGAAGAAGACAGAGATGGAACAACAACAGGCACAGAAGGTTGAGGAGCTGGAGAAGCCATGGGCAAAGGAGCAGGCACGAAAAGTTGAAGAGTTGAAGAAATTCCAGGCAGAGCAGCAACAAAAGTTGAAATAACCAAAGGAATAGAAGAAAATTCTTCTCTCAAAGAAGCAGGGAGTTCATCAGGAGCGAGATCAATACCACCGTGAATAGGGAAATGGAACATCATCAAAGACAGGGGGATCAAGCACAGAAACGGAAGGCAAGGTTGAGGCAGCATGCTCGTCATCTAAAACCATTCGCCTTCTCCATGGCCTGTGCACTAAAGCACCCTCTTCCTCTTCTTCCATGGAACGATATTCACTAATCATCCTTTTCGAGGAAGATGAACTAACGATAATTTCCTGGTCTTGAGCCAAGGACATCTTCGGGATAGAAAAATCAGACACCCCACGAGTAGAGAATCCTATTAAAAAAGGAAGAAAGTTAAACGACAGAAGGAAAAAAGTCTCGAGTCAGGAAAGAAGCAAGAACAAAAGCTTCACTTACCGTGGGTCTTTACTTGACAACCGTACCTCCCAGCGAGGTACTTCCAAGATCTTTCTTCAGAAGGAGCAACAGATAACAATTTTTCTACCCAATCACGAATACCAGAGACATTCTGGACAATATTCATGATTGCTGAAAGTAGAAAAATAAACAGACGCGGTGTTAAATAAAACATCTCAAGTCAAAACAAGAAAAGGTAAATGCGAGCTAAAGCATACTCACGTGCGCGATTCCACTTCTCAGGGAAGTGAATATTTTCTTCACCCACTAAACCAGCAGTGGGTACAACAACATAATGAAGGTACCAACCCCTATCCTTATCGTCTCCAGGGGTTACTAACACTCTATTGCTCCTAGAAGTCAGAGTAAAAACCCCTTCAAGAAATAAGGTAGGAGAGTAGAGGTGAATAAGATGGTTGAAGGTAAAAGGAACCGAGGCTAAATAAGACAAACTCCTAAGGCATGCAAAAACTCGCCACACAAGCGGGCCAACTTGTCCTAAGCATATATTGAAAAAATGGCAAAACTCAATTATAACTGGGTAGATGGGGGGTCTAAACCCTAAAGTGAAGGGATAAGTATAAACAAAAGAATATCCCGTCTTGTAAGACGTTATTCTTTGATTACTATTCGGAATATAGACAGGAAAGTCAGATTTCCATGAGCACTCCCTTCGAACAAGGGAAATCTGACCCTCAGTTATAAGGGTTGGGTATCTTTCTACACTATCAAGAGAAGAAGACTGATCTACAAGAACTTGACTATCCCTAGCGAAAACAAACTCAGCAGGGACAATTTCATCGACTCCAGGTTCACGAAGGCGTTCGCCTCTACCTCTAGACGAAGACCGAGAAACCTTAAATCTCGGAATAATTAGAGATCTAGTGGAAGAAGAAGGAACTTGTTGACCCATGTCACTGCATAGTTTTGAAGATTGACAAAAGGCTGACCAGTTGAACCAGGTCCAACAGAGCACACATACTTGACCTGACGAGTTGGAACACAAACCTTATATGCATAGGAGATGAATGAGATTGTGAAGTATCAATGAACAAGAAGATTATCTTCTAATGTGAAAATGTTGCAAATTGATAGAAGTCGAATTCAGCAAGGGCAGAAACGAAGGAAGGAAGTTAAGTTTGATAAGAACTTGTTCTCCCAGGTAGAGTTGAACTGGAATTAGAAGACAAGCTCAACGATTGACTCTATAAATACTTGATGTATTTCTGTTGAAAAAAGAGACGCACAAAGCTGAAGTGAATCAAAGTCTGAAAGCAAAATTCCCAGTGATATTTTGCAAGAAGAATTACTGTGCGATGTAGAGAATACAGTTCAACTAGAAGAACCAGTTTCATCAGATTGATTATTGAGTCTAGTTGATTGTAGTAGGAGCTTTAATATTGTATCTTTTCAGCTTTCATAGAAGCAATTGTAATAGGTACGTATTGATCAAGTTAGAATTAACTTGAGGTGTGTAGAAATTAGCTAGGGGCTAGTTACTACAAAGGGTTAGAGTTAATCCTTAGGATTACAAAAGAGTTTATTTTGTAAGTTCCTTTGGCTCAGAGTTTTTAGTGAAGTGTTTGAGAAAATCTTACTGAGGAGTAGGTCGTGGTTTTTTTCACCTTTTGAGCCAGGTGTTTTCCACGTAAAATATCCGTGTCTTTACTTTACTACTTTAATATTCCGCAAATAGTAGTAAGTAGTATACCAAGAAGAACCAGTTTCTTCTTATTAGACAGCACTCGAAAATTGGGTACTGCACAATTAACTTATAATATTGTGTGTTATTGACGTCTAAGACATCAATTGGTATCAGAGCAGGTTATCTTTGAAAAGGCTAACACCTTGGAAAAGATCAAGATGAGTGCACCACCTGGGAACTGGAAAGGTCAATCAACTCCAAGGCCACCACTCTTCAATGGCCAATACTATTCTTGGTGGAAGAATAGAATGAAGTACCACCTTATTGGAGAGGAATATGAACTGTGGGACATAGTCACTGATGGACCACTTGCAACAATAAAGAAAATTGCTGAAGGTGTAGATGTACCTAAGACTAGGGCTGACTGCACGGCTGAAGATCTGAAGAAATGGGAGAGCCAAAGCAAAGAAGTGGCTAGTGTGTGGATTAGGACCAGATAAATACAGTAGAATCCAAAGTTGCACCACTACCAAGGAAATCTGGGATACTCTACAAGTAGCCCATGAAGGAACAACTCAAGTGAAGAGGTCTAGAGGTACACTACTATACTCTCAGTATGAAAACTTCACTATGAAAGAAGGAGAGACAATTCAGGAAATGTACACAAGGTTCACAACCTTGACAAATGAACTCAAGTCTCTTGGAAGAATCATACTTGAAGAAGACAAGGTAGAAAAGATCTTGACAAGGGTTCTACCTATCTCTTGGGAAATCAAGATCACTGCTATCCAGGAATCCAAAAATATGGCAACCCTTAGACTGGATGAGTTGATTGGAAACCTCACTGCTTATGAACTCAGAAGGAAAACCATGAAGATGAGATGGATGCCCCAAAGAAGGAGAGAAGTCTAGCACTGAGGATCACTGAGGGAGCTGATCTGGAGGAGGATGAGATGGGCATGATAACCAAAGAATTCAGAAACTTTCTCATGAAGAAGAAGGGCATCTCTAGGGGAGGAAACTTCAATAAGGCAAAGGCACCAGAAAGGTCAGCTAATAAGGGATGCTATAAATGTGGTAAGACTGACCATCTCATTAAAAACTGTCCTCAGTGGGAAGTAGAGTGGAAAAAGGAAATATATGAGAGAAGGAACAGGTTCAACCCAAGACAAACACAACAAAGGCTATGGTTGTTGCTTGGGGGGAAAGTTTAGATGAAGAATTAGAAGATGGTGAGACAGAAGATCAGGCTCTCATGGCAATTTTTAGAATCTGATGAGGAGACTTATGAAGAACCAGAGGTAAGTGTCTCAAAACTTAAAACTAAAATAAAGTTTTTATCTAAGGAGAAACTCTCTGAGTTGCTACTTGACTTCATAGATGATTCTGAGGAAACAACCAAAGAGAAGGATCAACTATCTAAAGAGTGTGCAATGCTAAAAGAGAAATGCATGGACCTGGAGAGAAGGGTCTGTGAATCTGAAAAGAAAAACACTGTCTTGATGAATCAGGTTCATCCACTCGAAAATGAGATTCTAGAGCTAAAATATGAAAACTTGAAGTTAAGACTAGGATCCAGTAAAAAGGTAGTTGATCACTCTCATGTCATGTTAGAAGAAAACATAGGAAAATTAAAAGATAAGATGTATGCCAAGGACGAGCAAATAAGAACTCTTAATGAACAACTTGGCAAAGTCAAACATGAATTAGATCGAACTTGTAAATGGAATAAAATCCTCTGACGCCCTGATATGGCTTCAAGAGAATCACTGTAGCAACAGAAGAGGGATTGATTTTTGGGAGTCAATTGCCAAAGTGAGATCCCAAAAGCAAGCATCTCACTCTCTCTGAAAATAAAATCTGCACCCATTGTGGGAAGACTGGCCACTCTAAATATGAATGTGTTGTAAAAGAGAAGGCCAATCAGAAAAATGAGAGATTCATTAAAAAGAAAAACTGACTACCAAACTGGGCCAGAAAAAATCTGATTCATCCATTTTCTCATAGAAAAGGACCCAAACTAGTTGGGTTCTTAAAACTAACCCCTGATTCTTTTGTAGGTTCAAGTGAGAGGAGGCAGCCAAATTTGGTATTTGGATAGTGGCTGCTCAAAGCATATGACTGGGAACATGGAACAGTTCCTTTCACTTGAAAGTCTCAAAGGAGGAAATATCTCCTTTGGAAATGGAAAGAAAGGTGAAATCATTGGGGTTGGTAAGGTTGGTAAGGATGATACACGATCTATTGAACATGTATCTCTAATAGATGGCTTGAAATATAGTCTGATCAGTGTATCACAACTATGTGACAGAGCTAACCTGGTTGCTTTTACTTCCACAAAATATTTTATGATTAACCTGCTTACTGACAAGATTGTTTAGCAGGGAAAAAGAATGAATAACATCTATGTCATAGATTTGTCCACACTGTCTGAAAATGAACTCACTTGTCTAAGTGTGTTGGACAGTGATTCCCTCCTGTGGCACAAACAACTTGGTCCTGCAAGTCTAACTCAGCTTAATAAACTAGTCTCTAAGGACTTAGTGGTAGGACTTCCTAACAT
>MDKI01202085.1:0-38070 GCA_005239505.1 Nicotiana paniculata
TCGGTTGCTTAGCCTTACGTCGCCCTTCCAAAGAACCTCAGGAAGGCGCCGCGTAATATTACATGTAATTTGGACAACTAGCTTACATGAAGTTTTACGGGTTACTTCTTGAAACATGAACCCAGTTCTTTAGTCAGGTGAGCCTTCAGTTCCACAACGTCTCAATGAAATTTCCACCACCCCCACGATCACTATCCACATAACATTCTACGGTCTTCTACTGTATTTCCTTGATAACATACTATATACGGTAGAAATCGGGGCTACCCGATTTCACTATTTGATCGAGACTAGGATGTTGCATCGAAGAGTTGAGGCATTCAGTTCGAGATCGAAGTCTCTTTCGAGATCGAGGTCGGTACCAATCGGAGCCAGGGGAGATAGACCCCAAGTAACATCGAGGATAGCTTAGTAATGGAAAGAGCGGGATATTCGTGATTGGTCGAGGATCGTGGCGTAAATCTCGGAACAGATCAAATCAGAAACAGTTAATTAGCTGTTTATACGATTTCCTTTTGTAATTAGAGATATACCGTAACTAGGATTCCCCTACTATATAAAGAGGAGCTTCAATCATTTGTAAGGAAAAGATCTATTGAGAAAAAAACAATTCAACTCTTTCTTACTTGTGCCATTGTTCATCGTTTTTATCTTGTTCCTACTGTTCTTACACTTATCAGTTCGAGGGTATCTTAACTCGAGGAATAATCTCTATCTGCACACTGGTTTGATTTATTTACAGTTTAATTTTGTCATTTACTTACGCATTTACCAATTGGTATTGGGTGAAATCACATATCCTTAAAACCACAATATAAGTTTAATTGATATCCAAATTTTAAGAGTAAACAACTTGGTGCCCACCGTGAGGCTAAGAATAATACTATTATTTAGTACTGATTCTGATAACACACACTACTTTACGCTTGTTCTTGTCAAGTATTTTTATTTTCAGGTTAAAATATATCAAACTCACAAACAGCACCCACACATAGTGATAATGGCCTCGGATTTCACGGGGGAAATGACCATGTAGTTTCTACAGGGGTCGAGGTACCACAAGCTGACCTCGAGGGAGCACCGGTTTCCAATCCAGTCGACGTCAGTTCGCACATCGCTCTAAATGTGAATCTGGGTGCCGACCCAGAAAGGAGTGTGCGCAGAGAAGGCCGATCTGGCGGTCGAGATACACAGGGCGGAAGAGATAGAGGAGTTAATCTCCAAGTGATATTCGAGATGCTAGAGGCTCAACAAGCCGCTATTGCAATGCTATAAAATTAGCATCCGAACGGCGAGTGAGGTCAACCCGGAAACCACCCTTCGGGCCGAGCCAGTACCATAAAGGTCGAATGCGAGTGAATCGGGGATTGACCCTGAAATAATGAAGATGCTCGAGGAGCTCACCCAATGAATTGAATCGGGAGAGAAGAAAATTGAGGCGAATGATAAGAAAGTAGAAACATACAACTCCCGGGATGACCAGATACCAGAGGAACCGCCAGTTTTGAAAGAGATGGATTCAAGGAAATTTGTACAGAAGTCGTTTCCTCCAAATGTGGCTCTGAAGCCCATTCCCAAGAAATTTCGTATGCCAGTAATTCCTAAGTACAATGGGACCACCGGTCCCAACGAGTATGTCACCTCCTATACATGCGCCATCAAAGGTAACGATTTGGAAGATGATGCGATCGAGTCAGTTCACTTGAAGAAGTTTGGAGAGACTCTATCGAATGGGGAAATGATTTGGTATCATAATCTACCGCCAAATTTCATTGACTCATTCGCCATGCTTGAAGATTCTTTCGTAAAGGCACATGTCGGGTCCATAAAGGTTGCAACAAGGAAATCAGACCTTTTCAGAGTAAAACAGAAGGATAATGAAATGCTTAGGGAGTTCGTGTCTCGGTTCCAAATGGAAAGCATGGAGTTGCCACCGGTCACAGATGATTGGGTTGTTCAATCTTTCACTCAAGGGTTGAATGAACGAAGTTCGATAGCATCACATCAACTGAAGAAAAATTTGATTGAATATACGGCAGTGACCTGGGCCGATGTACATAATCAGTACCAATCGAAGATCAAAGTCGAGGATGGCTAATTGGGAACTCCTTCTGGTTCCTTATATTCGAATAGGACCGCAGGCAGAAATCAGATAGATATCGATAGGGAACCTCGGTCGAACAGAGACCGATATCAGCCATACATCGCAGATCGTAGGAACGGTGGTACCAGACGCAATTCCACCTGAAACAATCGAAGAGTGATCAAGGATAGAGTTCTCGGGGACTTATGAGCAAAATTGGTTTTGATAAGCACGCCGATTCCATAGAGGCACCACGATTATTGGAGTATAACTTCAATATCGACGCATCAGGTATTATATCGGCAATTGGAAGAATCAAAGATACTAGGTGGCCTAGACCTATACAGACTGATCTTTCCCAAAGAAATCCCAATCTGATGTGCAAGTATCACGACACACATGGCCACATAACTGAGGATTGTGGGCAACTTAAAGAAGAGGTAGCCCGTCTATTCAATAAGGTTCACCTCCGAGATTTCTTAAGTGATCGAGCCAAAAACCATTTCAGGGAAAGGGACGCCAACAGAAAATCGAACAGAAAGAGCCACAACATGTGATCCATATGATCATCGGCGGGGTCGATATTCCACAAGGGACCATGTTCAAACGCACCAACAAAAATATCAATTACTAGGAAAAATCGGACCCGAGATTATGTGCCAGAAGGTACCGTATCATTCAACGATGAGGAAGCGGAAGGAATATCCAACCCCACAATGACGCTCTGGTAATTTCTATCTTTATGAATAAAATTCAAGTTAAGCATGTTTTAGTGGATCCAGGTAGCTCGTCAAATATCATCCGATCGAGGGTCGTGGATTAGCTCGGCCTACAAGATCGAATCATACCTGCAGCTCGGGTCTTGAATGGTTTCAACATGGCCAGCGAAACAACTAAAGGAGAGATCATTTTACGGGTAAACGTGGTTGGAACTATTAAAGAAACCAAGTTCCAGGTAATCGAGGGCGACATGAGGTACAACGCCCTACTCGAGAGGCCCTGGATTCACAAAAAAGGGCAGTCCCTTCAATTCTCCACCAAATGATGAAATTCCCAACACCGGACGGGGTGAAAATGGTATATGCAGAGCAGCATGCTGCAAAGAAAATGTTCGCGGTCGATGAGGTAATACCAATATTGGTACTTGATGATAGGCTATAATTACGTATTTTAGTCGCTTATTACACTCTAGTTTCCTGCACTTTAATTGAATTTGATCTTTAATCGCTAGTGTTTTGCACTGTGTGTTTTATACCTTGTAAGAGTTATTCTGAGCTATATAGATGTTATGGAATGAATTTAAGTGATTTAAAGCTTTGAAATATGAGTAAAAGCTCAAGAAATTAAGTCAGGATCGTGTTCGGGGGTCAAATTTGATAGTTGAGAACAAACGAAGACTCGAGGAGATATATTATGCACTGTATAGTAAAATAGACATAACTTTTTTATCCTAAATTCATTTGGGCTATATAATATATGGTTGGAAAGTTAACTCAAAGGTCTAAAACTTTCATGTTTTACGTTTTCCCAAATTTCATACGGAACAGCGTCAAAAACGCGATAGAAACTGAGACTGCGGACTTGACGTGGACTGGGGCAGAATAAAACCCCACTAGCGCGACCTCTAGCGCGAGATTAGCGCGGCCCCGCTAGTGGCGGCCTGGAAACTTGTAATTTTTCGCGCTCCTACTAGATCCTACTATTTCTGACACTCCAACTGGATTTGAGCAACTCGAGTATGAACATTTTATCGCTATGCCCCTCGCTTAGCCCCGCTCTTTGGTTTAGGATGGATCCGGACTGGAAGCGAAAGTAGGAGAAAGTATAATTGTTTGGTCCCGACCCTACTTAGTATATATACATGGGAGACCGTTATTTTTGAGAGATGAGACATATTTTGGAACAAATTCGACCTAAAGAGGCAAGGGAGGCAATTGGGGCATCAATCCTTATTTTCTTCTTTTGTTATTTTGCCATTGACTATGGATTCCTTTGTAGTTTTCATTGATGTTATGTGTAGCTAAATACTTTAATCTAAGGTTTTGATGAAACCTGTTGGGGATGAACTCGTTGCATGTTAATATAGTTTTGAGTTGGTTATTTATCTCTATTTGTTCAATTACATTTTGATTGTAGTTAGTTGAAGGGCCCTCAAATAGCGGTTCTATTTATTATGTATCTGCTTGAGAGAGAGTGAATATTTAGGTAGTTGTTGAACAACATCACTCTCGGAGTATAGACGAGAGTCATAACCGAGGGTTTAGAAGTTGGGTTAGAGATAATATACCTCGGGTGAAATCTAAAGTGAGTTGTAACGTAAATATAGCTAGCGTAGCTCGATAGAGTGCGAGTAGTAAACTATCATAAATGCTCGAGAGAGATTTACGATAGCTGGAGAGTTCATGATTGATAGAGACAACCAAGTCAAAGCTATAGGAACATACAACTAGGAAAAGTACCAACGGGGGAAACCATTGCCTTAGACCTTTATTACAATTCTTTACACCTCATTGTTAATTAATCTTTAGTTTATTAATTTTGTTCAGCTGTAGTAGTAAAAACACCACCAAGTGATATTCATAACTTTTGACAAAGTTGATTATTGAGAATTTAGTAATCTGACAATAACAATTGATACGTTAGTTCCCTGTGGGATTCGACTCTGGGCTAAATACTCAGATTATATTTGCAACCGGCCGCTTAGTCTTTTTATAAGACATTGTTGAGCGTGATCAGTACTTTCGACGACAAAGGGATCGGAGGTCAAAGGAAAACAGGAGGCCAAATTGCAACCACAGCCACCGGCCTCAACTAAATCAGAAAAGCCGGGAATGGAAGAAGAAGAAGACAATTATTGGATCCTTTGATCCTTCATTATTCCCGAAGATTCCAACGCCAACAAATCAACAGTCGAAGAGCTGGAACAGGTTATATTGATTGAGTATCTGCCCGAACGGAAGGTATACCTGGGTACGGTATCAATGCTTAGTAAACAAAATGTTCAAAAAGCAAATAGGTAAATCAATGAAGGTATATATTGACGATATGTTAGTTAAGTCCCTGCGCGCAGAGGACCCTTTGAGTTATTTGCAGGAGACCTTCGACATATTGAGAAAGTACAACATGAAGCTTAACCCCTAGAAATGTGCTTTCGAGGTCGGTTCGGGCAAGTTTCTCGGCTTTATGGTGTCAAATTGGTGGATCGAGATCAACCTCGATAAAATCAAGGCTATCGGAGACATCACAGTCGTGGACATTGTTAAAGCCGTGCAAAGGCTGATAGGACGGATAGCCGCCCTAGGACGATTCATTTCGAGGGCTTCAGATCGAAGCCATAGGTTTTTCTCGCTGCTAAAAAAGAAAAACAATTTTGCTTGGACCTTGGAATGTCAACAGGCGTTGGAAGTATTGAAGCGATACCACTCGAGCACACCATTGCTTCATACTCCAAAAGCAGATGAACAACTCTACCTATACTTAGCAGTTTCAGAAGTCGCGGTAACTGGTGTCCTAGTTCGAGAAGAGCAAGGTACGCAATTTCCCACTTATTATGTAAGTCGATCTTTAGGCGAGGCCAAAATCCGGTACCCACACTTAGAAAAATTGTCACTTGCTCTAATAAGTGCCTTTAGAAAACTAAAGTCGTATTTTCAGTGTCACCCAATATGTGTGATAACCACTTATTCTTCGTAATGTTTTACATAAGCCCGAACTATCGGGCCAATTGTCCAAAGCGGCCGTCGAACTCAGTAGGTATGATATAGAGTATCTATCCCGAACATCCATCAAGTCTCAAATTTTAGCAGACTTCGTGGCCGACTTCACGCCATCCCTCATACCCGAGGTCGAAAAAGTACTTTTGATAAAATCGGGTACATCATCGGGGGTGTGAACCCTTTTTACGGCCGGTGCTTCGAATGTGAAAGGGTCCGGGCTAGGCATCATTTTGAATCCACCCACGGGCAGTACGATTAGGCAATCTATCAAAACTTCTAAATTGACTAACAACGAGGTCGAGTACGAGGCCATGATTGCAGGTCTCGAACTGGATAAAAGCTTAGGAGTGGAAGTTATCGAGGTTAAATGCGACTCCTTGCTGGTGGTAAACCAAGTCAACAGAACCTTTGAGGTTTGAGAGGATCGAATGCAAAGGTATTTGGATAAATTTTAGGTAACATTACATCAGTTCAAAGAATGGACCTTGCAGCATGTACCTCGAGAGAAAAATAGCGAGGCTGATGCCCTTGCGAATCTGGGATCATCAGTCGAAGATGATGAAATCAGCTCGGGGAATGTCGTACAACTCTCGAATTCAATGATCAAAGAAGGCCATGCCGAAATAAACTCCACAAGCCTAACCCGGGATTGGAGGAATAAATATATTGAGTATTTGAAAAGCGGAAACCTCCAATTGGACCATAAGGAATCAAGGATTCTACGAGCAAAAGCTGCTCGATTCACATTGGCCGAAGATGGAACATTATACAGGAGGACATTCGACGGACCATTAACAGTATGCTTGGGATAAGGGGACACCGATTATGTCCTACGAGAAGTTCATGAGGGTACTTGCGGGAACCACTCCGGTGGCGAATCACTAGTTCACAAAATCATCAGAGCGAGATACTATTGGGACGATAAGGAGAAGGACACCAAAGAATTCATTCGAAAATGTGATAAGTGCCAAAGGTATTGACCGATGATTCACCAAATCGGAGAACAAATCTATTCAGTCTTATCCCCACGACCATTCATAAAATGGGGAATGGACATCGTCGGCCCTCTGCCATCGACCCCAGGTAAATCTAAATTCATTTTATTTATGTCTGATTATTTATCTAAATGGGTTGAAGCACAGGACTTCGAGAAAGTCAGAGAAAAGGAAGTTATAGACTTCATCTCGGATCACATCATATGCCGATTCAGGATACCTGCTGAGATTGTATGCGACAATGGAAAACAATTCATCGGCAGCAAAATAACAAAGTTTCTCGAAGATCACAAAATAAAAAGGATTTTATCGACACCGTATCATCTTAGTAGAAACGGACAGGCCGAATCAAAAAACAAGACCATCGTTCAGAATCTGAAGAAAAGATTGAACGACGCCAAGGGATAATGGAGAGAAATTCTACCCGAAGTCCTTTGGGCATATCGAACGACGTCAAAATCCAGTACGGGGGCAACACCGTTCTCCTTAGTATATGGCGCCGAAGCCTCGATCTCGGTCGAAGTCGGGGAACCCAGTGCCAGATTTCGGTACGCAACAGAAGAGTCAAATTACGAGGCTATGAATACGAGCCTCGAGCTACTACATGAAAAATGGGAAGCCTGCCTCGTCCGAATGGTTGCACAAAAATAACGCATCGAAAGGTATTATAATCGAAGGACCAACTTTCGCCACTATAGAATCGAGGACTTAGTTCTTAGGAAAGTCACCCTCAATACTCGAGATCCTAATGAAGGAAAACTCGGACCAAACTAGGAAGTACCGTATCAAGTCCTCGATATCGCCGAAAAGGGATCCTACAAGCTTGGCACGATAAACGGCGAGCAACTACCAAATATTGGAATATATCACTCCCTAAACTCTATTATTGTTAAGGTATGGCCTTCTACTTTTTCATTTACATTTTACACTAACTTATTTCAGGTGTTCGAGTGAAGGCATCGAAGTTCTCTTCAAGCAGGAAGATATTAGATCTTAAAGCACGTGTTGCACTCTTTTTCTCTTCGACCGATTTTTATCCCAAATGGATTTTTCCGACAAGGTTTTGAACGAGGCAACAATTGTTCGTGCTAACTTAGAGTATCCGAGGCTTTTCTACTATCAACCATGAATACTGGGGGGCATCACCCTCGGATAATATAATTTCGAGGAAAATACTTCGTGTCAACAGGATCTCTATAGTAAAGTTTTTGTAAAGGACCAAAAGGTCGAATGACCCGTGTCCGCATAGATTACTTAAACCCTTCTTGCAAAACATGTACGCATGTATGAGCTATTGAAAGAAGTATTTTTCCTTACCGGATATCTCATGCCTTAACAAAATTTCTAATTTACAGGTTCCATACTTATGATTTTGTCGTAAAAACTGGATCAAGGACCGAGTGCAAGTAGACCTCAAATGATCAACCTCACACTCGGGGGCTGCAGTCAAAAAATCGACATGTCCGAACTATTAAATTTCGAGACCATAAGACCTCAAAAAGGCAACCCTCGATTTTATATGCCAAGGACACCCTACTCGGGGACTAACACTTTGAACAAGTTCAAAGTATTATTGGGAAAGTAAGCTTAAAAGGCAAATCCCAAGGTTACGGCCGAACTAACGCGGCTCGGAGACGTTCGAATTACGCAATGAAAATAGGCCTTCGAATTCTTTTGAAAACCGGTTAAAAAATGCTACCCTCGGCAAAAAATCAAAGGGCTTCGATAATATCGGCCCTCGAAAAACCTTAAGAGGTATCGAACTGTTTAATACAAACTTGTGCTAAGGCATAAAAAGCAAAGGATTTCGATAATATTAAATCCTGGAAAAATCCAATGGGTACAAACTCACTTCATGCTAAGTCATAACAAATTTCTATATGTTAAAATTTATTTGAAGCCGAAAAAGGGAAAAAGCCATCCTTCTGAGGCCATATCATCCCGATTCAAGAGCCTAATGTCCATTATATTTTTGAGTTCGAGAGTCCATTCTCACTCAACTCAAACCTAAGGATTTTACTGCTTTGAGTTCGAGCAAGAGCTCACTCAACTACAAAGGAAATATTAGTTTGACTTCGACCAAATGGCCTAAAATCCAAAGTCTCAAACATATTTTTCAAGAAGCATGATGTATACAAGGCACAAAGCAGATTCAAATGATCACAAGTCAAAATTTGAGACAAAATTCAAAAAAGAAAGATTTTTATATATGAACGAGGGTATTTACAAAGGACTGATCGGGATCCTACATAGAAAAAGAAAAGAAAAATACAAATGTCAAAGCTATGTTCGGGGTGACTCCTTCCTCGGGGGCAGCCTTTTCCTCGGGCCCCTCATCATTATCGGACCCGCTCTTGCTGCTGTCATCATCGTCATCGTCATTAGAAGAGACCAGTAGCCTGACATTCGCTTCATGCACCTTTGCCTCTGATATCTCCTCGGAAAATTCGAAACCTCAGGCATGCATCTCCTCGAGGGTCTCTCTCCGAGATTGACATTTGGCAAGCTCGGCAATCCATTGTGCTCGATCGGCAGCCTCCCTCGCTTGAGCTTGAGCAGTTTCGGCGTCAGCCAAATATATGGCCACCATCTTATCGGCCTCGACCTTTGCTTTTTCAGCCTCAACTTGAGCCATTGCAAGATTCGAAGCCAGCCGAGCTTCGAGCTATTCAATCTTCTTGGCCTGAGCCAAGCATTTTTCCCTTGCACTTCGAAGTTAGGCTTCTACCGACGACAACTGGGCCAAAGCAGTTTCCTTTTCAACAGCAAGGCGGTCCATGCCTTCCTTCCACTTATATCCATCTGCTTTCACTCGATCGACCTCCTTCCGGAATAGCTTGATCCCCTCGATATTTTGCTGCAACTATGACATTGAAACATTAGCTTCCGCCCCCGAATCGAGCCCGTGGTTTTTCAAAAGAATCGTTACCTGCTCGTTCAGTTTGGTTTCCTCCTTACAAGCTCTATCCAAATCAACCCGGAGGTCCTTGATCTCCCCATCCTTCTGCCAACAGAGAAGCTTAAGAGCATTCCTCTCCTCTGAAAGTCTTTGTAGATTGGCCTCGCATTGGATTACTTTGGCCCGGGACTTAGAGAAAACCTGTATGAAAAAAGGACGGAGTTAGACAGAGAAAAGGAAAAATGAAAGAAAGCTACATAAACAAAATTCATACTTACTCGGTTAAGAAGACGTTGAGCCTCTTCAAAGAGGTTGGATACATCACTAAGATCGGAGGCATCCTCGACTCCGGTAAAGCAATCTCGAAAATGATCCTCCTCACCGGGGACTCTGCCTATTTCAGGAGTCCTTATGGCTTGTGCATCCCTAATAGTCTCTTCGAAAAAGGCAGGTAGGGATGGTGAGTGACCTTTTGTCACTGCTCCAAGCGAGTCACTCGGGGCGCTCTGTTCAGCTCTAGTGGTCTCGGGACCAGCCCCTTCTAGTATGTTCGTCGTTTGACGAGAGACAGTCTCAACCTCGGATAGTTCAGGGACTTTGCCCCAATCTTTCTTCAAAACCTCCTCAGCACGAGGCGGGGCTTCATCGACCACCACCAATTTAGTGGCCTTAGAGGTCTCGACGTTCTTCCTCACTCAGGTCACCAACACCGAGTCATTGTCTTCATTTTCATCCTTATCCTCCCTTAATTCTTTGACTACATGGGCAGGAAGAGCAGCAACATATGTCCTCGATTTGCTAATCGAGCTCTTTTTCTTCTTGGGTTTAGGGTCCTCGGAGGTCGAAACTCTTTTTCTCTTATTGTTCTTCCCCGGCTTCGGAGCCGGGGACATAGCCTCTTCCTCGTTGGTCGGAGGCGTCGAGCCCGCATCCTTACTCAGGCCTGCACAAGAAAAAAGTTAAGAAAGTGCAAAGAAATATCAAAATATGTCAGATATGTGAAAGGGGAAGCTCACCGTGGTTCCTTGCTTCCCATCGGCCTTTTTCCAAGTCGTGCCAACAATGCTCAGCATAAGAAGAAGTCGAAGCCAGCTTTCGGACCCAGCTCCCGGAGTCGGGATCACTCGAGGCATCCAAACAACCACTGCATGCCGAAATAAGATATTGAATAAAGCAGAAAATGAAACACAACATGGAAATTAACAAGTAGAGTGCTACTTACACTTCAGATTCCATTTCTCAGGAAATGGCATTTTCTCCTTCGAGCTGAGATCGCAGGTCCTCACCCGAACGAACCGACCCATCCACCCTTGGTATTTGTCCTCGTCGACGCTCGAGAACAACGCCTTGGTCGCTCGAAATTGCAGTTTGATCAAATCTCGAAAGATGCGAGGGTTGTATAATCGGATAAGGTGATCGAGGGTGAGCGGCCACCCCTCGGCTTTGTTGGTGAATAATCAGAGCATGATCACTATGCGCCAGAAGGAGGGGTGTATTTGGCCCAAAGTCACATGATATTGACGGCAAAAGTCAATGATGACAGGATCGAGGGGGCCAATGTGAAAGGGTAAGTGTAAACACTTAGGTACCCTTCCACATGAGTGTTATGCTCTCTTCAGGAGAGGGGATCTTTATCACTTTGTCTCCCGAGTTGCAATCTCTCTTGATTTTCTCGAGGTATCCTACAGTGATCGAGCAAATATACCTCGATACGTGCTTGCACCAACCAGGGACCGAGGGAGGTATCTCAGTCTTGAAATCGTATTTGAGAACACACGGGCCAGGAACGCACTCCTCAGGGAGCGGATCCACCGGCGTTTTATCGCCGGGCAGCCGTGAAGAAGAAGAGGAAGCTTTTTTCCTTCTGTGGAACCGTTTTAGATGTTTTTGCCATTGTATGGGTTAAAGAATGAAGAAGTTAGCCAGGTTTGATGATTTGAGACTAGGGGTGAAAACCTAAAGAGTGGTGAAAGAGAAGAACTTGAGAGTGGTAAAAGCTTAGAAAAAAAGATAAAGGTGAAGGTAAAGTTTGATTCAATGAAAAGAAGCCCTATTTATGGATTCACGGTGACGGTTCAACGACATTAGTGGCTGACCGCCAACTGATGTTCATTAACGGTTTGGGAAACTGTACCGATGGGACGTTTCGGTCACTTCCATTGCTTACGTCACGGGGATGACATCATTGTCTATCGAGGTCAAAGAAAATTCGAAGGTTCGGTTCGTTTCTTCTCATTATAATCCAAGAAACAAGGGGACTATCTGTATATGGTAGAAATCGGGGCTACCCGATTTCACTATTTGATCGAGACTAGGATGTTGCATCGAAGATGAAGCATTGAGTTCGAGATCGAAGTCTTTCAAGATCGATGTCGTTATCAATCGGAGCCAGGGGAGATAAACCCCAAGTAACATCGAGGATAGCTTAGTAACGGAAAGAACGAGATATCCGTGATTAGGTGGGATCGTGGCGTGAATATCAGAACAGATCAAATCAGAAGCGGTTAATTAGCTGTTTATACGATTTCCTTATGTAATTAAAAATATACCATAATTATGATTCCTCTACTATATAAAGAGGAGCTTCAATCATTTGTAAGGAAAAGATTTATTGAGAAAAAAATAATTCAACTCTTTCTTACTTGTGCTATTGTTCAACGTTTTTATCTTGTTCCTGTTGTTCTTGCACTTATCAGTTCGAGGGTATCTTAACTTGAGGCTGAAGCTCTATCTGCACACTGGTTTGATTTATTTACAGTTTAATTTTTTCATTTACTTACACATTTATCAATTGGTATTGGGTGAAATAACATATCCTTAAAACCACAATATAAGTTTAATTATTATCCAAATTTTAAGGGTAAACACGTACGAAAATAATAATTTCGTGTGGGCGAGTTTTTAGAAAATTATGGCTCAAATTTCCGGCCATCATCTTCTTTTTTATCTAGGTGCAAAACTACATAGTATAAGTTTTAAGGGTTAAAACTTTTTTCAACTCTATTGAGTTTTCTTTTCCAACAAGAAAATATTTATTTATTTCCTATTATTCTGGTACAATAAGAACCACAACTTTAATTAATAAGGTAATTATGGAATTACTTCGTAATTTTCGAAATTAATATCCACATTATTATATGACACTCATATTGAACAAAGAAGTTATATCGATCACTGAAATTGTTTGCTCACGTTTTGACGTCAATAAAATAATAAATTCATTTTATTATTTTTCCAACTATTACATTTTTAAATTGGCACCAGCAGTTCCAAGCAACGGTCAACAGAAAGAGCTCTTGTACCTTGTTCAGGGAGCCACCGAAAGGTGAAAGATTTCTTTCTTTTATTTTACTCACAAATATATTTTTATTTATTTATTGACTAAGATCAATAGGATTTCAACAATAATATATATAGTATATACAGTGGATCTGAGGATAGTGTACACGATAGAGAGGGTTGTGTAGGTACATAGATTATTTCGGATAGACCCTCAACTCAGATAAATATAATATTAGCAGTAAAGAAATGTAATATAGAAAATAAACAAATCATGAAAAGAAAACATAAGCAGTAGCGGGATATTACAAATTAAACAGTAACAAAAGCAATATCAGGACATAATATGAATCCAAGAACAAGCCACAACTAAAGTAATACTAAAGCTATCGATATGTAAGGAAATACGCTTTATTAATTACTAACCTTCTACTCTAATCTTCGATATTCATAATCTTCTTTTAAGGGTCACGTCCTCAGTAAGTTTATATATATCATACTTGATCACATCTCCCCAATACTTTTTAAGATTCTTAATCAAAGATTTTGTTTGACCAAAAAATGATATAGGACTTTTTGCCAAACTAATTAAAAGATAAATGAAGTGACGGGTAAATCCTAGTCAAATATAATGAATCTTAGATCTAACACGATTTCATGCAATAATGTTGGAAAATATATCTATTGAATGAGGTTATTAAATATAGTTGTAGAGAATGTGTGATGAGACAATAATGAACAATAAATATGCAAAATGGCAGTAAATGTAAATAGGGAGAACGATTCACCCAAATATTGAATGAGGTGGATGATTCCTCCCTCGGACAACAATATGTGATAAATGGATAAGGAAATGAACAAAGCTTTCTCGAATCTGATGAGTGGAAAGACAGAATAAACAACAAATCGAATCACTGTGAAAATTTAATGTTTGTATTATTTCTCAAGAGTCAACTTTTTCTATAAGTTCTTATCCCGTGAATCTTACATACCTTTTTGCCCCCGATGTTTTACTATTTATAGGGAATATTCCCAGAAAACCTTAAAAAGTACAGCGAAGGGAATATTCAATAGAATATTTGTTTTGATAGTTCCAAAACTATTCTAGCCGTTATTCCTATTATTCTGTATTCGACCTCGGCCTTGATGTCTTGCTCGACGATCCCTCGTTGTTGGGCCCTGCTCGACCTTGGCCTTATTATCTACGTGGAGGCTGTAATTCTCACACTTGTTCACTCCCATTTTGTCGAATTTCCTCGATCAAATTTTGACCCATGCAATTTGAAGTTTAAATCTTGAATATAAAGTGTTTTTAGTAGGGGCACTTCCTTTTTAATAAACCTTAATATATTAAATAGAAAAGAAAGGGGAAAGGAATAATTATAAAAAGAAAAAAGAAAAAGAAATTGCGAGGACCCTACAAGGTGTTTAAGTTTGTCGTCTAGTGATGAATCATCATCACCAAAAAAAAAAGTAACTGAAACTCTGAAAAAGGATGCCCTTTTCAAAATCTATACCCTACCTTCCCACCTTTTTCTCTTTTTTATTTTTTATTTTCTTTTTTCTTTTTTCTAATGAATAATGATTTTTGTTTTTAATAGAAGCACCAAAATCCAAAAATTCACATGCAATTGAATAAAGTACGACCCACCATGTACTACAAGTATAGTTGCGGTACATATTGCTGAGTAACACATCTTTATTAAACTTTCCCAAAAAATAATTTATAGTGTTGAAAAGACTGTATTGGCCTTTAATATTAAACCTTGGGAAAATACCCAAATATAAAATAAACAATTAATAAATTACATTATGCTGTGGTAAAAAAAATTGGGGTATACTCGTGCAAGGATAATAAATGCATCTTCTTTTTCAGATCCATTTATTGTAAAAAAAAAAAAAACGTTTACGTATATAAATAACCTAACTAATATATTTAGCAAGTAGTTCAAGTAGTCATTAAATATCTTTAACACTTGTCAGATCATATTAATCCATCCTTATCCACAATTATTATACCAGATAATAAGAAGCAATAAGAATTAACTGGAAGGTAAAGCATGACTTGATTTTTCTTTAGAACTTTTTTTTAATACAAAATATTCAGGTCCCAGCTTGTTTGGACGGTTGTTACATATCGTTTTATAATGTATTGTATTGTATTGTATTGCATTGTATCTTTTGATGAATATAATGTTTGGATAGATTGTGTCGTTTGTCGTCGTTTTATGATATCACGCACCAGCAATATAAAGAATAAACTTGTAATATTATAATGAAAAATTATGATACAGGGTAAAATTACTATATAAAAAGTAGGATGAATGATAAAATAAAATTATGTAATAATAATTAAGGGTGAGATTGAGAGAAAAAGACAAGGTAACAACGCGACCACATCAAATCGGTTGTTACATAAAGTGACACATTTTGTCGTTACGTAACGAAAGAATTAACGATACGATACAATAAAATTTAAGTAACAATCAAAACAAACATCGTATTTAAAGTAACAATACGATACGATATAACAAGTAACAACCATCCAAACAAGGTGTAAATATAAATAACTTTTTATCTTAAATATTTTAAAGTGTAAGATCTAAACGTAGGGATTTCTTTTCTTATTTTCTATATTGTTCCTACTTTATCCCAAAATGAATAAAAGACAACTAACCAAAATCCAATTAATTGATTTTGTTATTTTCTTATCTTAATGTTTTAGTATTGACCAAAAACTATAACAAAAGAGAAAATTAACCAAAATCCAATTAATTGACATGTGATAGTGAATATTGGTGGAGAAACTGTGGTAGATACATTTTAGCTTTGGTATAAAAAACCAATATATATATATATACGCCAAAAAAATTACTTAATATTCATCGATGGTATATAGAATTTTTACTTCATCAATACATTTGAATTAATATTAGTTTTTAGTTCTTTTTAAGAATTACTTGCATTTATTTGTTGATAGTGTAAAAATTAGCATATAATTAATATATTTGTACATGTATTTATAGAGGTATATTTTTTGTATTATACTCCGTATTTCCATAACATCTTATACACAAAGAGAAAATGAAATGAGTATATGAGAAGCTCTCACTGTTACTGATTTTGATGCAATGTGAGAGAGAGAGAGAGAGAGATGTACTGAAGAAGCTACACAACACACACACACACACACACACAAGAAACTGTGAGAGATAAAGAGAGAGAGAAAGGGGAAAGAGCTCTTCACCATCACTGGTGCAATTTTGTCTTGCATTCAGTTCTTCTTTCTTCTCTCAGAAAATAAATCTTTGAGGCTTCTGGAAATAAATCTACCTTAGGTGGTATGCTTTTCCCTCTATGTTCATCTCCCCCCTTCAAAGAAAAAAGATTTAAAAAAAAAAAAAAAAGTGAAAACCGTCAAGGAAAAAATAAAATAAAAAATCAGCTTTTGATTGTTAAAGATTATTGGGCGATGCACCACTCAAAGTTGGTTTCTTGAGAAATGGGGTTTATGTGGTTTGTTGATTAGATATGTCAATGTTGATATTTTTATTTTCATTTGCTTTTGTTTATTCATCATAGTTTCAAATATTTATATAATCTACATTTTCAGGTTTTTCTCTTGTTGACTCTTACTAGTACTCTTCGATTTTGACTCTTTTTTCTTATTTCTGACTATATTTATTTTTCTGGGAAAAAAAAAAATCCCCTTTCTGTCAATAATTCATCTGGGTATTGGATTCTTGAAATATCTGTTCAATGTAGCTATTCTTTAGATGTATGATCTTATTTCTTTTTTCTATTTTATATTTTTAGGTATTAAGGGAAAAAAATGTTGATGTTGATGCAGGTGTTGGTGGAGTTTTAGGGCAGAGGGTTTTAGGGAGAATGCTGAGGAAGAGGAGCAGATCACACCACAAAGTTCAACACATGGGACAACATTTGATCTCAGATTCCTATTCTCAATCTGATGTGTTGTTGGCTAATAGGAAACATAATAAAAATAACAACTTTTTCAATGTTCCTGTTCCTGCTAGTGTGTTTGTTGGGCTCAATAATCCTACTAAGGTTGGCTCAGAATCTGACTCAGTGAGAAGTCCTACTTCTCCACTTGATTTTAGGGTCTTTTCAAATTTGGGAAACCCCTTTAGGCATAAGACCACTTGGGGTTGTTGCACTAAAGTAGGCCTTGGCATTGTAGATTCTCTTGATAATGATGATGAGATGAAGAAATCGGGAAAAGTTCTCCGATCATCGGATAGTAAAAATGTTCTCTTTGGCACACAAATGAGGATCAAGACCCAGAATTTTCAGACCTGTGTTGAGGAACCTAAGTCACTCCCTAAGAATATCTCGATTTTTCCTCATACCTTGTCCAAAAGCTCCAATCTTGAAAAGGGCAATTCTGATGTTGTGTTTGGAATTGGAGAAGCCCCATTAGAGCATGAGTTGTCGAGAAATTTTCGTTCTTGTTCTCTAGACTCTGGTCGTTCTATTGCACATTTTGCAAGCTTGGCGAATTTTGGTTCTGAAAATGGAACAAATCCTGTGGTTTCACATACTCAATGTGTTAGAGGTTGCTCAAAGTTGGGTCCTAAGCCAACAGCGGTTGGCTCTGGCAATAGCTTAGTTGGTGCTATTTCGGCGAGTGACATTGAACTTTCTGAGGACTATACCTGTGTGAGAACCCGTGGACCTAATGCCAAAGTAACTCATATTTTTGGTGACTGCATTTTAGAATGTCCCAACAATGAGTTGACCAATTTTTGTAAGAAAGCTAACGAGAAACCCACATTGCCTGAGGTGGTTGACAGCTCGGAGGTTCTCGCTTCGTATCCTTCAAGCGATTATTTGCGTTTCTGTTACTCTTGCAAGAAGAAGCTGGATGGAGAAGATATTTACATGTACAGGTCTGTTCATATTCGGTGCATTTTTAAATGGTTTTAGTGGCTCAATGATTTTGACAATGAAAATATCTATGATGTTTTTGCAGAGGTGAGAAAGCTTTTTGCAGCTTGAACTGCCGTTCCGAGGCGATTTTGATTGATGAGGAGATGGAGAAACTCAATAATGATTCTGAAAACACTATTAAGCCAAACAGCCGGGATGAAGTTTTTGAGACCGGCTTGTTCATCGCGTCATAGGATGCTGCAATTGCGCTACTAAGCCCATGATTGATGAAACGGCCACACTGTTTTAACAAGTAGAAACCCTGATCATCTGTTTCCTAAGAGCTGTTTTTTTTGTGCATCTGTGTGCAGCCATGGATGATCAGAGAATGTATTCCTATTTTTGTGAACTGTCTTTCCTTTCTCATGGTCTTAGTGGTTAAACAATCGCAAACAGCAAGTTTTGCTTTACATAGTTCTGAATCTGATATGTAATAGTGGAGTATAATCTCTGAAAAAGAATCTTAATTACAAGGGTTGTAGCCCATCCTTGTGGCTCCCCAATTTTTGGTTTCTCACCTGCTAAATACTTTGGCAAAGTCTTGATGAATATAAATGTTTCATGACTACATATATTTCTTCTAAATGTTACTCTAGTAGTGTATCACTAACTCATACCAGTATTACTTCTAACACACTAGGCCATATATATAGTTGTCCTCATTGTTTACTGCTAATCGAATTCGTCTGTCTGGTTATGTCAAAGTGTTTGTGACTTGTGAGATGGTTTCTTGATTGTGATTCAGACTTAAGTGATTGTGTGATGGTCGCCTGTGCTTGTAAATTTTGATTTGGCCTTCTACTCAGGTGAAGATAGCATAGGCTCTTGAGGTTTCTGTTTTTATTGTTCTTCAAATACCCCTCAAAACCAATTGTTCCCTGAATTGTAGCTCTTTACTTTGATCCTCAACTTATTATCTTTTTTCTTGAATGTACTTGGTAGACATGTTGGGAATACGTTTTAGTCATGTTAGTATGTTTAGGTCATATGTTTTCTAGGAGTTTCTTCGTTCTACCAGATTTATGTGTCCATAGAAAATATCGAGAACTTCTAATGCCTTTTATTTCTATTTTGTACAATGAGACGAGCTTAAATGGAGTTAGGGAGGTATCATGTTGCCGATCTAACTTGCTTGGGGTCGAGGCGTAGTATTTGTTGTACCAATACTTTGTAGCTCCATTCTATTTCTTCAGATTTAGCTACATCAATTCTGCTTCAGTTTAGGACATGATATTTATTGATATGTTACATGAGCAGCTGTCTTTTTGTTTCTCTTGTTCTCCAGCTTTTAGATTAGCACAGACATGTTTGTTTATTGTAACTACTTGAGACATCCTCATCTTTGGCTTTAATTTTGTGCTTCAACTGCAATTGGAAAGGAAGTCTCTTCCACTGTTATTAATGGATTGATTGGTTTCCCTGAGAACACAATTGGGAGATTGAGAGAAATACTGGGCCATGTACTGCCATATTTGAAGTCTGAAGGCACTACTGAACTGTGGATTGCCTTTGCTACTATTCCTGGTTACTGTCTGTATTTATTTATGTTTTCTATTTGTTTTTCTGTTATTTTTGTGAGGTTATTAATTTAAGTAACTTGGGTTGGGTGAAAATTGGACAGGAAGTAAATGTAGCTGCCTATCTTAGTAAGAAAGAGTACTCTGGTCCTTCTCATCTTTCATTTCAGGAAAAAGAAAAGGAAAAAATGTAGCTCAAATAATGTCACTCCAAAAAACAAAAAAACTCTAAGAAAGCTTTTAGTCATTAATTACTCATTTAAGGAAGAGAAGGGAGATTTTGTTAGAAACTCATTTATCTTACTGTCAAATGATCTTTTAACTAGTAAACCAAAACCTTACAAGCCAGGTAAAAACCACCAGAGAGAGTAAAGATTGTAAATGAACAAGTAGAATTGAAAGGTGTTGCAGTAGTTTTTTTTATCATTACGAAACTAACGGAAAGGTTGAAGTATGCTGCATTTACTTTCCTTCTCCCTATACCAAGCAACTGGAGTAAAAGAACTTGTTCAGCACCTGCATTACGTTTTATCTGCAATTGGGCATGATGGTTGCCATACGGAACCTTTCTAGCCAAAATGACGTTAATTTGCTTAATGTAAACAAGTCCCAAATCCAGTAAAATGAATACGAAGAACCGCGAACTCGAGCAAGTCCAGTATAAGCCGATACCCAACAACACTCTAATCTGACTAGATTTGACGTGGTAAAATTAAAAATGAAAGGAGAGAAGCCTTATGTACCTTCTGCAAAGAATGAATCTTCGAACTAATGCATTCATCTTGATCTGTAGTTTACGGTATCACATAGACACAACGCATCAGGTCTCAGCCACATGACCACATTTTACTCGCTGTGGACTCTGGTAGAAATGATTGAATAAAGCGAAAGGTAAACATATGCTGCCATCACTAGTTTGGTAACACTGAACAATTAATAAGTGTCTTCTGATATATTACACTGGATACTTCACGCAGGAATTTAGAATGGTACTGGATGCCACACCTACTACAAGGAACAACAGAGAATTTTTGAGGAAATGCAAAAGTTCGAGAACCCCCCCAGAAGTGCTACAAGCAGGATCATGTTGGAACTCCCTCTCCTCTTTCGTTTTTTTCTGCATGAGCTAGTTTTGAAAAGCCCAATCACTTCCCACTCAGAATATCACATTCTAACCACATTGGGCGGCAGTCATTTTCACATCACGGCCAGACAATTGATATTTGGTCCTCCTATCTGCCTCTTGTTTGGCGGGTGTTGTAAGATTTGCAACATGGACATTTCTGGGCCACAAAATGAAATTGCACTTCTGAGGTGATTCCACAATCATTACAGAGGATCCAAACCTGCAATATCACCCAACACGGTCACTTTCTTAAGCTCGTATGGCACATTAATGCAGCAATTAAAACGATTTAGAAGATACACTCACCTTCTTGTCCTGATAAGATTCAGGCATTGGTGCTGCGGCAATCTCCATGTCAAATTTCTCCCACACCTTTGACATATCACATACCGACTTAGAGCAGAGAGGACAAGCATACCTGTTAAAGAGTTAAGGTCAGTTCAATTTTGTGGACCGAGCACATGTTTGAATAAAAAGAAGACAAAATAAACAATAACTTACTGGTAGTGATCCTGCATCTCCTTTAAGCAGTTCTTGTGAATAGTGTGTCCACAGGGCATGACTGTTACATCGTTTACCGACTCAAAGAGATACTGCATATAAACATTCTCATTTCATTTGTTTGCAACAAAATGCTGATCACAAAAAAAGGTTTAAACAAGGGAAAGGCAACTGCGGAGAATTTTTATTTTAATCAATACCTCAAAACAAACGGGACAGTCATGATGCATTGCTCCCTCTACACAGGGGTGGCTGTTCTTCAACAGAACTGAATAGCAGCATCCTGGACCATACAACCATCACATGGTAAGAGAAACAAAGTTCAGAGATAATATGGTTTGCATGTGTAGGAGCATATGATAAACAAAGGAATGACTGAGACTTACTGCATTTGGAACAGTGGAAGAAGTTCTCCATCCCACCAATCCTGATACAAGAAAATAATAAAAATAAAACATCATCATCATAACTGACGCAGAGGTAAGACACAAAATGTACAGGAAAGTATGAACCATAAGAATCCAGATGAATTGTTACTGTAATTGCAAAGAGAGTCTGTTCATTACTACTACATGTGGATGACAGGTGCATTAGTGTTATTTCCTTAGTTGCTCCCTTTCCCTCAACCAGAGTTTCAACAGAGATGAGGAAAGAGGGAGGGGGAAGGAAGAAGGAAGAAGGAAGAAGGATATGGAAAATGGGCAAGGCAGGAGAATTTAACAGAGTAACTGTACCTGCAAATGCCACAACCATTGCAGTGATACTGTCTCTTGTATATCTGCAACACAAAAAATGAGAAGAGGTTGTCAGCACATTACATATAGAAACATTTTGCTTACACATCAGCATTTCCTGTTGTTATCCACTCCTTGAACTCAAAAGTATTTATTAAGCATTTTACTCTGAACACTAAAGTGAGGAGAGTTTCGACTTACATCATCATCAAATAGCTTACAGGTCTCACAGAAATATTTCCCCATGCACACGCCACAATTGATGCAAACTTGCCGAACCTGGTAACAGACAGCAGTTATAACTGGTTAGAATGCAAGCTGCTTAGCAAAAATAGCAAGTAGAAACCAATATAACTCGATTCTCTTTGGGTTCTTGGTCAATAAACTGTCTAACACACTCAAGCATCAAAATCCATATATATCTCCGGTTAAAAGGACTACGCCGCTCAATTGCAAGCAGTAACCACTGAAAAGAGGGTAAAACAGGAGCAATGGCATAAAGACCACTCACCTCTTGCTCAGTATCACAAAGCGAGCATATAACCTGCAAAATACCCCAAGGAATGAGTACATTTTTTTCTTACATTTCATATTCAGATTTCATACAGATCAAATGAAGAGAAGGTGAAGCTAGTTGACAAGAAGGAGATAAAAGGAAGAGAATCATCAATATAAAAAAGAAGAATTATTGGCATAGAAGATAGCAAAAGTCAAGTTGGAACATTACCCTTTCCACCTTGTGACGAGGAATCTCATGTCGAAGTTTCTGGTCAATGTTGATATTGTTCTGTACACAAGCAAATATATTAGTACAGTCTTGACTAACCAAACAACTGAAACAAGGAAAATGGATAATCTAGAGAACAATTTGCTGACAAGGTAAAAATTTATCATGACAAATAGGGGCGAGGAATGTCGTGAAGTGTAAATCAAGGTGTCTCGCAACCAAAAAGTAAAGGAAAAAAGTGTGCCTTCAAATGATTATGCACGTATCGCTGGATGCAGGTACTTTATTATCTGGAATTTTACTGTAGCATATTGTGCACGTTTTCAGTCACAATTATGATGACAGAAATATCGCTATTGTAGGCATGTACTCAATTCCATCTCCAATTAACATGTCTATTGTCCAAATTATAAGTTCATCATTCATAAGAACTTACCTTAGCTTCGTTATGACAATGCCTGCAGTCAAATATTTCATTGCAGCAAGGGGCTCTAATTCGACATCTACGCCGATAGTGAGAACAGCTGGAAAAGAAAACATATTAGTGAATAGTTGACAATCATATGTCCACTATGCATGAGGTATAGGCTAACATAGTGAGGATTTGTAGCTATACCTTCAAGAATATCACAGAATTGTTGATCGAATGTCAAAGCAAGAGTGATTGGACAAACTAGAAATAAGTTTACCATCATGAATGAGACAGAGAACATACCCATATTCCAAGTATCCTATGTCAAGGGCTTCTGTAGAAGAGGATTTTTCGTCACGTGTTCCATCCTCAGGCAAGTAACCCTCATGGAAATTCTGAACCACGTCAGCATCACTCTTAAATATTATGTTGTGCATGTTTATTGCCTCAGAACGTGGAGTCCCTGAATGTTCAATCACTACATCTCCCATCGAGCCTTATGGATGAACTTAACTACTACAAGCCCTGCATTCAGGAAACAGTTAAGGAAAAAGCCCTAAACCTACAAAAGGCATGTCTACTTGCCCCTCTAAATGGGCAAAACACCTCAGACAATGTTGCTTTCTCACACATTGTAGAACACCAATTGAAACCAGCAACTACAAATTCCAACTAAGGTTGAACAGCTCCAATCAGCAAACTCCACCGTGAGAATTCATCAAAACAAGTTGATCTACAAGAATCCACAAGTGGGTCCACAAGGAACCCAAAATAGAACTATCATGAAGCATTGCATAGCTCCAAAGCGTCCAGCAGTACATAGTAATGATTGATTGCATGATAACTTCATTCTTGGAGAAGTCCTCCATTTAAAGAGATACTGACGAAGGGTAGTCCAACCTAAGGTAAAAGCAATGGACAAAGCATCAAACCCGTCCTCACAGACAAAAACATTAGGGGAAAAGTGCGAGAAGCTGCAGAGATGAATTATTTTGTTGTCCATCGAGAACAACCCTACCTCTGTCTGAGATTCTGCATCATGTGGTCTTCAACATGGGAAACTTACCTTGATGAAGAATTTTATAAGTCCTAACAGCGTGTTACTTAGAAGTGTCATTGTCTGAAAGGAAAGTGTTATCAGTTGTGTAATCACGTCCACTGGTACATACTCTTTGGCTCATTTTTTGCCTTTTCTTTTTCTTATTTTTTTTAACTCTTTACTTGTTTCTTCCTTTTCAACCAGAAGTTTATCTTTGTTAACCAAGACCTCATCAAAGAGATGCCTAATATTTTACTATGCCTACAAGTTTTGAGATGCATATAAAAAGCATCTTGTGCCTTAATATCTATCTTTTTTCGGGGTCCAACTTCTCATGTAATAAGTAAACTGTATGCAGTCAATGCCAACTATTGAGGAGAGCCACAACCACATACGAATGATCTCCTTCAGAAACCTAAGATTACATCGGTTGGATGACAAAACATAGCAGAAGGAAATAACCTGCCAAGTCTTGGAAAGCACCCCAAACTCCCGATCCAAAGTCTGTCAATTAAAGGCAGGCAAAAACTGCAAATACCAATAGCCTCTATGGTTACCGGAAAGTTGAACAAATTATAGGAAAAAAGACACAGAGTGACGAACAAACTGAACAGGAGATGGACATGGATGTCCAAAGAAAAGGGCAATGTGATGACTGCTACTTCCGTTTGATTCAAGTTCCCAATTTTGCTTCTTCAGATTGATCACATACATACGTCGAAATGCTAATGTTTATGGCCTCAAAATTTCGAACAGAAAAGGAACAGATGAAAAAAATAACGATCCTCTGCACCAAGTTTTTCCATGTAAGGTTTGTTTTGATTAGTACATTTTCGCTTATAACAGTATTAGATCTACTTTCTAAAGTTTTCCAGACAGTCTTACGATTCCATATATTCAATACCTCGTTGGAATTTCGATTTAGAACTGTAGCTTACATACCATAGAAAGACATCATGGACAGTATACACTGAAATAGCAGTCAAGAACAAGCCAGGCAAATGTTTTGTTGAACTACCACCAGATGCTTTGATCATATCTGTAAGACTGTAACTGTCCTACATGAGAATTCCTAATCCCTATCTTGCCAGATGTTCACAAGATTAACCATCAATTCCACTTGAAACACTTTTCACCTTTGGCATCCATTATTAGGTAATCAATTTGACTAAACCGTGTACGAGTTTGAGATAAGTCAGCAACACATATTCTGAACTTGTGCTACCTCAAATTAAACTATCATCCAGGTCCAAAGAAAGTCAAACTAAGACAGAAATTGCATAGGGAGGTGACAAACGCTGCTGCCACTCAGGAAAATTTCTCACACAATCCATGAACAAAGATAGGTGCCCAAAATAGAGGATTGATTACACTAAATGCATCAAGAAATGACGGTAAGGTTCTAAAGCCATCAAATCTGGAAGTACATCAATTCTATCAATCAAACTCTATCCAACCAGTACTTAAACAGTGTACACATTATTTTATTTAACATAGAAGAAACCAGGATAAAATAACAATAATCAGACACTTAATAGACCAAGCAGTAGTCGCAATTAAACAATTGCAAGGCAACTATTCATAGCACAACAACTGCAAGCAAACAAATGGATTGTGACCTAAAGCATGGAAAACACGATCCTCAACAATTTTTTTTTCCTTTCTTCATCACACAACAATCATAATTTCCTATAAATTCCAAAGAAAAACAAAATCATGATGGAAGCACAACAATCAGAATACGTACAAATAACACCAAAAATCTTCTTTGTTCCAACTAAGGCATACACATCGTAATTCATATAAGCAAAAAAAGAAAAAAGGCAAATAGCCTAGCACAGACATAAACACAAAAAAGTTGAAAGCTTCGGCGATAGAAGCTGAAAATGCAAAGAAAAGCAAAGCCAGCAATAAGTGCAGAGAACAACACCTAATGCAACAATTCATTATGAAAATCGCAGAGAATCAATAAAAACGCGCCATTATTTTCCTTTCCTTTTGCTTCTAGGGATGCGATTTTCAATATTTAAAAGAAAAGATATTAATAAATTAACATAAAATTTGAATTGATCACATACCTAGAAAAGAAATAAAATTTCAAGCAAAACAATAGCCAAAATAATCGGGAAAATCAGAGGACTATATAAAGTGAATATATAAGAGATCTAACGCAAAATAACTCAGAATAACGAACTTTCAACTCCGATCGTCGATCACAGACGCTCCGAACAATTCTCCGACCTGAAAATCGTAAGTCCAGCAAATGTAATACAGAAAAATGCACGCAGTTTATAAATATATATATATATTTATTATATGTATGTATGTAGGTCTCAGAGAGAGGAGGAGGAAATGGAGGGTTTTTTTTCTGAGAAGGGTTTAAATCTGTGTTGCTTTTATAGGGTGGTGGGGTGGAGAACGAGTGGGATGGTGGGGTAGGGAAGAATGGTTTTCGAGAGAGTTCCAAAAAAATGAAATCTGTTGGAGGTGGTGACTGAGATTTTAGATTATATATGTATCTTTCACAGGTTTTAATTATTTTTACTATTTCACCTTTATAATCTTGTACAAAATATCTACTCACCACTGTACAAACCGTTGTTTTTTATTTTTATTTTTTGTTTTTATTCTGTGGAAGATATCTTTTTTTTTTTCATGGTTAAAACTTTACGGAAAAAAGAGAACCGTCGTTTTATTTTTGTTGAATTAAGGAAATTAATCAGAATGTAATAACCCAAGTTCGTCAATTTTTTTAATTAAAAAAATATTTTAATAGTGTTGGTTTCCAGATAGGAAACCACACGATTTGGAACTTGAGTTCATAGGGGTAGGAAAAAGGAAAAAACTAATTTGTAAATTAATTTTCAAAAACGCTAAAATATATTAAAAAAAAACTGATCTGATTGTAATAAGCCATACTAAAAGCGTGTGTATTGCTTAGTTTTGAATTTACAAAAGATAATTTTTGTAAATTAGTTTTTTTGTTTTTCCTACCCCTATGAACTCAAGTTCCAAATCGTGTATAGCTTAATTAATTAAAAAGAAGTTATTGTGAAAGTAGATACAGTATAAATTTTATGATAAACACATTAAAAATGAAAAAAATATTCAAAGTAAAAGATGTGCAAAAAATAATTAATTAAATCTTAATATTAAGGCTAATATACATAAGCTTTAGCACGAGAAACACATCCACGTAACGTGTTGAAATTGTCCATGTTGACAGGCGCTAAATTCAACTCCTTGGCACTTAAAAAGTATCTTCTTGCTGGGCAAGGGCGGTACTAGTACTATATATTATCTGTTCGCAGTTGGCCTATCAAAAAGTTTCCAGGTTGACCAAGCTACAATATTCAGGGGATGAGACTGGTGAGGTTTCGGGTTCGAGTTTTGAGTATGAAATTTTTTTTTTATAAGAAATGATATTTTCCAAATAGGATTTTACTCGATACGAATTCGAATATAGTCAAGTTTCAATATAAGTAACGGACACCTAATAGAAAACTAAAAATTAAATTACTATATCAGAGTTGATATATTTTTTATTGCAGAAACACTTCTTTCTTCTTCTACTACTTTTTTTATTTTAAATGAAAATAATATTTTTCCTTTTCGTGACTTGAAAGAATATATCATGTCACGAAGTTAATTGTTCTATAGTAAGAGCTCACTCCTACGCAAATATATATATATATATATATAGGAAAAGAAAGAGCTAGCCTCTCTGAGCTAACCTCTCTTTGCTAGAGTAAAATTTTGTCTGATCTTTTTTTAAACTGCACTAAAGGTATGTGATAGTAGGCTATAATTACGTATTATAGTCATTTATCACACTCTAATTTGCTACACTTTAATTGAGTTTGAGTTTTAATCGCTAGTGTTTTGCATTAATTACGTTTTTTATACCTTGTAGGGGTGATTTTGAGCTATGTAGATGTTATGAAACAAATTCGAGCTATTTGTAGCTTTGAAGTCTGAGTAAAAGCTCAAGGGATTAAGTCGGGATCATGTTCGGGAGTCGAGGATCAATTCTGGATTCAAAATGCAAGGAAGAAGCAACTGCTGAAGAAATGCACTAGTGCGAGGCACTGTGCGATGCATAATGCGAGGCATTAGTGTAATTTTATGTTAGAAATTTCCAAAGTTCAAAAACTGAGTTTTTTTTTTGTCTGACAGGAAAAAACACTAGTGCAACGCACGGGGCGACACATGAAAAGCAATAAGATTGTAAGTTTTCCTATTTCGGCTAGAAAAAGGAGATTTTGTCTTGGCCCAACCCTACTTGGTATAAATACATGTAAAAACGTTATTTTGAGGGAATCTTACATACTTTGAAGGATAATTCACGCGGGGAAACACACACCACGCTTGGAGGAGGCTTCTAACTAATTTTTCTTCTCTTCTCTTCTCTTATTCTCATAGTTTATTAGTTCTAGAGTTTTGGTGCTACATGAACGTTGTATCTAAAGCTTGAATTGTTCTTATTATTTTATCAGATTTATTTATTTATTCAATCTTGCTCTTAATTATTTGATTGTTTGATCAACAATTGAATACTATCTATCAATTTAGGATTGAACTCGGGAGAGGGAATTCTAGGTTGCATATAAGATTGAGTAGAGCGAGATCCTGGACCTGATTAACAGGAACAGATTTGCGGTTAGAATATATAAGAATATACCTAATCGCCTTGCTTGGTTACTATACAAGAATTATTAATGCGTTCTTGTTAATCCTAATTCCATAGGAATATAGCCATTAGGTTAGCTTGAATAGGCGAGTAGTACTTTCGTAGAAGGCTACGAGCAATATTAACCATGTCAACCAATAAATCAGATAAATTAATTAGACGATTTAAGTGGAAGACTCAACGAGATTGCTAACCCATAGCTCTAGAATATTTTCTCCCATTGAATTTATCTCTAAGATTGCAGACTTATTTCCTTTAATTTCATAGTTTACTATTCTAGTATTTTGCACTAATAGCGTATTTTATGCCTTGTAGGAATAATTATGAGCTATGTAGATGTTATGGAACGAATTCGAGCTATTTGAAGATTTGAAATCTGAATAAAAGCTCAAGGGATTAAGCCGGGATCGTGTTCAGGGGTCGAGGATCAATTCTGGACGTCAAAATTCAAGGAAGAAGCAACTACTGAAGAAATGCACTAGTGCGACACATAGTGCGAGGCATTAGTATAATTTTATGTCAGAAATTTTCAAAGTTCAGAAACTATTTCTTTGTTTTGTCTGACAGGAAAAATCACTAGTACGACGCACGACGACGCATGAAAAGCAATAAGTTTGCAAGTTTTCCTATTTCGGCTAGGAAAGTGAGATTTCGTCTTGGCCCAACCCTACTTGGTATAAATACAAAACGTTATTTTGAGGAGATCTAACATACTTTGAAGGAGAATTCACGCGGGGAACACACACCACGCTTGGAGGAGGCTTCTAACTAGTTTTTCTTCTCTTCTCTTCTCTTAATCTCATAGTTTATTAGTTCTAGAGTTTTGGGTGCTACATGAACGTTGTGGTTTGAAGCTTGAATTGCTCTTATTATTTTATCATATTGGTTTATTTGTTCAATCTTGCACTTAATTATTTGATTGCTTGATCAACAATCGAATACTATCTACAAATTTAGGATTGAACTCGGGAGAGGGAATTCTGGGTTGCATATAAAATTGAGTAGAGCGAGATCTTGAACCTGATTAACGGGAATTGATTTGCGGTTAGAATAGGAATATACCTAATCACTTTTCTTGGTTACTATACAGGAATTATTAATGCGTTCTTGTTAATCCTAATTCCCTAGGAATATAGGCGTTAGTTTAGCTTGAATATGCGAGTAGTACTTCGGGAGAAGGCCACGAGCAATATTAACTCTGTCAACCAATAAACCATATAAATTAATTAGATGATTTAAGTAGAAGACTCAACGAGATTGTTAACTAACCCATAGCTCTGGAATATTTTCTCCATTTGAATTCATCTCTAAGATTGCAGACTTATTTCCTTTAATTTTATAGTCTACTATTCTAGATTACTTTTAGTTAAATGTTCATACTTTAGAAAATTGCTTGAATAGATTAATTGTCTTAGTTTAATTTAGTTGATAGTTAATCACAAGTCCTTGTGAGTACGATATCTGGACTTATAATTCTATATTACTTGTCGACCACGTATACTCGCGTATACGTTTTGGAGCAATAATATGTGTGAAGGATTAGTGGCCAATAAAATGGAAAATCATAATATCTCAAATTCAAGTTTCAGTTGAGGCAAAAAATAATTATGTTACTTTTACTTATCTACCTAAATTTTACACACAAGCTCACCCCAATATTACCGTCATAAGAAGAACCTTTTCCTATAGAACGCCCTTATATCCTCCAAAGGTTATACCTCCTCTAAAAAGTTTTGAAAAATAAGTGAGCAAGTAATCTTGCGCTTATTGTTTAAAAAGGGTAATTAGTGAATACGTTAAATATTTCACGTAAAAAAGTTCAAATATTTATGAATTTTAGGATCTCTATAGTATCTTAACTTTAACAAAAAGGGAAAAAATTGAGTGCTCAAATCAACGATATAACTTGACAAATGGACAAAAAAAATGGTGAGGTGACTTATAACATGACACATATGTTGCTTCTGCGTAAGTGAAAAGTAGGTTGGTGACCTCTTTTATACAATTATTTATTTTAAATTTTAGCTTTTCCCTCCTTGAATCCACATATATTGGAGGAAAAAAAAAATCCACATATATTGCTCAAACCCAGTATAAGATTTTGATCAAGATGATGAAGTCCCGAATAGGTCATTCTTTCACGTTTTGTGACCCTTCAAAATCATGTTGTGTAGAATTCGATTTGCATTAAACAATTTTTCCGCTTTTCTCCGTGTGAGGAATAAGAAAAATATTTTTTATGAAGTCGAGATCCTCATAAAATTATGTGTTAGAGAATACAAAAGTCCCTCACAACTATTTAACAATTTCTAAAAGAATCTACAATAGTTTTGAAATATACTTTATTGATTGCTTTAGCACTTTGACTTAAAAGGTAAATTTAATAGAGGGGTTATTAGACCAGCTATGTGTATGGAGCGGAATATTAGTCAGTCTAGAATTCTTATGCTCAAATGATAAAAGTAGCACAAATGAGGATACTGAAATAGATGTGTAGGTATACTAGGAGATATATGATTAGGAACGAAGTGATTTGGGACAAGGTGGGGGTGGTCTCTCTGGACGAAAAGATAAGGGAAGCGAGGGTGAAGTGGTATGTACATGTGAAGAGGAGATGCACATATGTTCCAGTGAGAAGGAGTGAGAGGTTGGCTATTGTAGGTATGAGAAAAAGTAGAGGTAACCTGAAGAAGTATTGGGGAGGAAAAGTGATTAGACAAGGCATGACATACATCCAATTTACCGAGAACAAGAGCCTAAATAGGAAGTTAATTACAGAGGTTGAAGATAAGGTCGAGGGTTAGTAGGCCGTCGAACTCGGAACTCTATATTTGCTATGTTTGTTTTGGTTGTTTGATTTTGTTTTATATACCATCACCAGTATTATCATTTTAGTGTTTTCCTATTTGTGGTGTCCAGTAGCGTTTGTTGTTCCCCTTGCTTGGTCGTATTAATGCTTTATTTTTGTTATTATTGTTCTTATCTTTAGTATTTCTGGCCTGACCTTCTTATTATTATCCTCTTGTTCTTATCTTTTTTTCTTGAGTCGAAGATTTTTTGGAAACAGTTTTTCTACCTCCACAAGGTAGGGATAAGGTCTATGCATACTTTACCCTCCTCAAATCCCATAATAAAGGGTTGCACAATTATTATTGTTGTTGTATTGCTTTGGTACTTTGTTTGGGTTGACGGTTTAAGTTTTTTCGGTACATATTTAACATCATGTATGTATTTGAATTCTCAGGGGTCGTTTGGTAGGGTGCATAAGAATAATCCGGAGTAGGATGTATTAGTAATGCTGGTATTAGTTATTCTTGCATTACTTATGCTGACATATTTCTTATCTATTGTTTGGTGTGATGTATTAAAGCATTGCACCATTTCTAAAAGAATTGTTTGTTTGCAAAAATGCTCTCAAAACCAGTTCCTCGCTCGATCTTTTTAAAGAAACATATGTTAGGAATATTTTATATGAAAAAATTTTAAAATAATTATTTGATTCGTCCACCTATATTGTAATATATAACTGAATATTTATTTATAAAAAAGAAAATATGCTAAGTATTTTATTTATTTATTTACTAGGGATTATAATTTATTTTTCACTATTTGAATTATTTTAAAACTTGTATTAATATAATAATATATTTTAATCAAGCATAAATTTGAAGCACAATTTTATCTTTAACTAAGTTAATGCATGCATTAAAATCCATTGCATTGCCAATACCATAGTTTTCTATGCATTAATTATGTATAGCATAATACTAATGGTCGTTTGGTAGAGTGTATAAGAATAATGATGAATAGAGTATATTGGTAATGCTGGTGTTAGTTATGCTGACATATTTCTTATCCATTGTTTGATTTGATGTATTAAAATATTGCACAATTTCTAAAAGAATTGCTTGTTTACAAAAATACCCTCATAACCATTCCACCACTTTATATTTTTAAAAGAAACATATGTTGATAAATATTTGTATATGAAAAATTTATAAGCAAATTATTTGATTTGTCACTTATATTGTAGTAGAACTTAATATTTATTTATAAAAAAAGAAACTATGCTAAGTATTTATTTTTTACTAAGAATATAATTTTATTTCTCACTTTCTTGGATTATTTCAAACTTGCATTATATAATAACATATTTTAATCAAGTATAACTTTTGAAGGACATTTTTATCTTTAACTAAGTTAATGCATGCATTAAAATCCATTGCATTAATTAATAGGCAGAATACATCGGTAGACCATTAAACTTGTCCTCACTTCTCACTTTGGCACTGCATCTTAAGTCCGTTTCATTTGAACACTCCAACCACACCTCGAATGTGTCATTTAAACACAAAATGATGATATGGCATAGAGCGTGTATTACACCACTTTTCAGAGCGTGACAAATACATTTTTCTTTTTTTACCTTTTTTTCTTTTTTTTCCCTACTATTCTTCTGGACCTCATGTCCAGGTCATCACCTTCCTCGCAAAAATGGAGCTTGCCGGAATTTTTCATTACTGACAACCAAAAAATTCACAAAAATGCCAAACATTCACAAGTTTCAATACTGTATCATTGAACAAAATCTACCAAAAACGAACAAACTTTTAAAAAAGAAAATTTATCTCAAAATCAAATCAATCAAGATCAACAGTGGGAAAGAAGAGGGCAAACAATGAAAAAACAACGAAATCTTCGGAAGAACAGCGAATCTGACAATGGGAAAGAACAACGGAAACAATGGGTGTCGGTTTCTTTCTAGATCTGAAAATCCAAGAAGTGTACCTGTAGTTTTTCCTTTTGGCAGATGAAGACGGAATGAAGGGGGTATCTGTGTTTTATTGCATTGATTTTGTTCAATTTGGACGGCTGGAACTCAATTTCCGGCTAATTGAAGCTCACCGGAGTTTTACAGAATGTCGGAGCTGACGTTTTTAATGGTGGGATGGTCTAAAAATTTGGGAAAAATTAGATCTCGAGGTGGAGAACAATCTTCATTGTTTGGAATTTCTTGATTTGGCCCAGAATTGAACTTGAAAGAAATGGTCAAAAATAATTTTTCCGGCGATGAGTGATAGCTGGGGAAGATGACAATGATTTTCTTTAACTTTTTTTTTTCAAAAGTTTTTTTTAATTAATTAATTCAAGTTAAATCCATGTGTCTGTCTTTTATTCGTCATTGTGGCGAGTGAATTACACGCATGTTTATGTTTGGCTGTTTATGAATTTTGTGTTTAAATAAAACATTCGAGGTGTGGTTGGAGCGTTCAAATGGAACGGACTTAAACTAGAGTGTCAAAGAGAAAAGTGAGGACAAGTTTAATGGTCTGCCGATATATTCTACCTTATTAATACCATGGTTTCTTATGCATTATTTATGCATAAGATATACCAAATAGGGTCAGATACGGGTCCAAGATTTGAAGCTTATGAGTTTCTACTGTAATTTTAAATTAATATGCAATATTATCTGGGTTCACAGTTAGGCAGTGGCGGATGTAGCGTACTGCTAATGAGTTCAACTGAACCCGTAACTTTTGACGCGGAGTAAATTTTATATGTAAAAATTCACTAAATTACAAAAATAGTAGTTATGAACCCATAACTTTAAAAATATAATGGGTTCAATGCTAAAAACTTTAAAATTTGAACCCATAGAATTTAAATCCTGGATCCGCCTATGCAGTTAGATATTTACAAATATTTAGTGAATTTCTTAGTATAAATACAGAGTCTATACAAAAATTATTGGGTTCTCGAAAATCCGTAGTCAATGCTCTAGGTCCGCCCCTGAATAGAATGTATAACTAATGCTTGCATAAATAATACATAAATTCAAAAAATATACCATACAAAATACACCATACTAATACATATACTATTATATTATCGAATACATTCTACAAAACGTTTATCGCTCCGTTTTAAATTTGTGTTCCATATTATTACACAACTTCTAAATATGGAAATGGACGGTGGAGAAAGTGGATGTACAGCTACAGCGTAGGATGAGGATGAGGATGAGGATGAGGATGAGGTCTTTCTGCGTCATCATCCATTTATTTGAGTCTTGAGAAAGACAACTCAGCCAGTAAATATGTAACTGACACGTGTAATGAATAAGAAACAGGTCACCATCACCCCTGCTCAGGTTTATGGATTAGCATTCATGTTTTCTTATTGGAAAATATCTTTTCTTTAAGTCTTTGACGTGAGCTTAATTCTGTCTTTATCTTTTGATAATGATTGATTTCAATCTCAATTATTGACCTCCAAATATTTTGATTAACATACCTTTGAATTATCTCATCAGAACAGTAATCTTGTTTTCCTTTGAATTTTGCAAATAGATAATTTGGTGGGCGTTTGGACATAAAAATTGTCAAATTTTAAAAATATGGTGAAAAAAGTTTTCAAACTGAAAATGGTATTTGAAATTTAGAGTTGTATTTGGACATGAATATAATTTTGGATTGTTTTTGAAGTTCTGTGAGTGATTTGAATAAAAATTTTGAAAAACAGTTTTTAGAGTTTTTCAAAATTTTCAAAAATTTTCAAAATGCATTTTCAAACGAAAATTAAAAATTTTAATGAACAAACGTTAATTTCGAAAAAAATAAAATTGTTTTGAAAAAAAGGGAATTCTTTTTTATGTCCAAATCACTTGCAATAATTTCCCTCCTTACTCCCGTCAAATTTACATAGAGAGTCTGATTGGATAAGAAATTTAAAAAAAGAAAGAAAGAGTTTTGAAATTGATCAACTAGTGATATTCTTGTGATTATTATAAAAGTATGATATATTAAGAGTAAATAAATGTAAAGTTAAATTGTTTTTATATATAAAAGGGTGTCATTATTTTTAGAATAAAATGAAAAAGTATGGCATAGAAAACAAAATAGGAGTAAAGAATAATTTTTCTGGATTTAAGTTATATACATGCAAATCAAATAACCATCTCTTAAGAAGTCACAGTTACAAATAAACTTATCAACATACAAGAAAACTCGATACAAAATTTTTGCTGCCTCAATTCTAATGAGTCGTGTTGTGAAGAACCATTTAAGGGGAATCGTTCCCTAACAGAATTTTTTTTTATTATTAAAGGTTCGATGCTGAGATATTTAATTCCTATTTATCCACCACCATCGTTGTTGGATAATGAGTTTGATATGTAGCATTCATCTTCACCAACAGGCCAAAATTCTTCAGAAAAATGAGCTTTAGTTAACCTAATTATTAGGGTGGAAAGTATTAATCAGATAATTAAATGGTAATAGAACAATCAAACGGTCAAGTTCTGCAACTTCAAGTCTCAAAGTTCAATTTACTAGTTAACCTGATCGTTAGGAAACTCGTAGTTTAACATTGATTTACGTTTATCTTCAATCAGTGGCGATAATATTTTAATTAAGTTGTTCTAAAAGTAATAAATCTAATAGTAATTGTGCATGAAGATCATTCAATTTGCCAGGTACGTTTATAAATTATATCTTATGACGTGACTGTTTGACCAAAAAGTATAACTTTCGGTTAAATTATTACATTTACGGAAAATATATTTGGCCAAACTCGTTTTGGCCCAAACGTCCCAATTGGGGGTATTATGATAACTTTGCACGGCTTTTAAGGGTATAATTGATATTTAGTCACTTTCGTTTTCCAGATACCATTTAGTATTTTTTATTGTTTTACCTCTAATTCTCTCTCATTAGTTTAATGATCTTACATTCCTCATGCTTCTTTCACATTTACACATACATGCTACACTATTTTTGATAAAGCAATTTATACTCATATACATGTATTATACCATTTAAACGAAATACACTAAAATACATGCATAGTATACTAAAAAAAATACGATTAAATTACTGTATTTCCATTTCTATATTACTGTATCAATAAACTAAAAAAATACTATATACTTTCTAACCCTAACACTTAAATATAGAGTGCTTCAACCAAGAAGTTATTATAGCCCCCATTGACATTTATCTTTAATTTGTTTCCTCCTTCTTCATCTCTTATGTTTTCTTATTGTTAGATTAAGGAATGGACCACTGGAAGAGGAATAATGCTTCAAAGGTTTATGTAGTGTTTTGTGGTAAGAGGCCTGAGATTGTACAACTCTTGGCATCAATGTGCTCCTATGGTTATTGGTGTCAAGGGCAACATCTTCAAGGCCTTCAAAACGTATGATGAAGCCATAACAACGTTCAACGAGTTTAGAAATGGATCTCAAGCTGATAATATATCGGCATCGTCGAAGGTGTATGTGGTATTTCATGGTAAAAAACCCGGATTATACAACTCTTGGTGTGAGTGTGCTCCTATGGTTATAGGTTTCAAAGGAAGCATTTTCAAGTCTTACAAATCTTATGATGAAGCAGTAACAGCATTCAATGAGTTCCAAAAAAAAAATATTGCCAGTGAAGAACAATCTTCAAGTTCTTTTGTTGATGAAAGTGATGTTGGAGTTGAAGGTGACAGTAGAGAAAGTGATAAGTCATCTGTGTTGTTAGCTGGAATGTTTGTAGGGATGAAGATTTCAAAATTGTTCATTTGATTTTTCATTTAAAAAAAAAGTATTATGAATTGAACTGAAGTTTTAATTTGTCAAAGTGTTATCATTTTGCACATGTTTTAATCCGTACTACTTTGATTCATAAGTAATCAATTATATATCTTCAAGTACTCATCACCTATCTTCATCAGTTCAGTATTGCATCTTCAAGTACTCAACTATCTTCATTTTTATTGTCAATACATTTTTCTATTGTCCAAGGTTGGTGTCATAAGTTCAATGTGTTATATTAATTATGGAAAAAAAAAGTTGACCAATTTTAACGGACTTAAATTAATCTTTACAAATGTTACTATTAGTACTTTCATTTCATTAGGCATCAAACGAACAGTTGAAATATTGAATTTAAAATGTTATTATTGAGATCAATGTGCTATATTAATTTGGAAAAAAATTGACCAATTTTAAAGGACTTAATTAATCTTTACAAATGTTAGTATTAGTACTTTCATTTCATTTGGCATCAAACGAACAGTTGAAATATTGAATTTAAAATGTTATTATTGAGATCAATGTGCTATATTAATTTGGAAAAAAATTGACCAATTTTAAAGGACCTTAATTAATCTTTCAGATGTTAATATTAGTACTTTCATTTCACTAAACATAAAACGAACAGTTGAAATATTGAATTTAAAATGTTATTATTGAGATCAATGTGCTATATTAATTTGGAAAAAAATTGACCAATTTTAAAGGACCTTAATTAATCTTTCAGATGTTAATATTAGTACTTTCATTTCACTAAACATAAAACGAACAGTTGAAATATTGAATACAATATGACTGTTTTGTTAACTTGAATCAAACGA
>ML362100.1:0-81528 GCA_005239505.1 Nicotiana paniculata
GCATTAAATGAGCTCACTGCCTTCAGTGACCTCGCACCTGCGGCTCGAGGACCGCACCTGCGAAATTTGGCAAAGGGACTGGGGATTGCATCTGCGGAGGGGTTTCCGCACCAGCGGACTCGCTCCTGCGGAGAAGGGTCCGCACCTACGATCTGGGCCTTCTCCCTTATGGGTCGCAAGGCGGTCTCGCACCTGCAATCTGGGCAACCACACCTGCAGTCAGACCAGACCCCGTTTGGTGTTTGGGAGGCACCTGAGCCCACCCGAGCCCCCGTGCAATTATACCAACGAGTTCTAAATCATATTACGGACTAGCTCGAGCCTTCGGAACACCCAAAACAATGCTAAAACTCAAAATCACTCCTCAAAACCCCTAGAATCAAACTTAAGAATTTTCAAGTTTTTGAATTCGGTTTCAATGCGCCGAACCAACCTATACTACTTGGAATGACACAAAATTTTGCAAGAAAGTCATAAATGACATACAGAACTATTCCCGATCTTGAAATTCCGTTCGGACCACGATAACACAAAAACACGTTCCAAACCAAATTATGAACTTAAGGAAGCTCTATTTTTGCTAGTTGGCATCGGAACGCTCCCGGGTCGTCCAAAACCCATTCCGGACTTACGCACAAGTCCGAAGTCGTCATACGAAGCTACTAGAATTGGCGAAACTCGATTCCAAGGTCGTTTACTCAAAATGTTGACCGAAGTCAAACTTGGCCTTAAAAGCCAAACCAAGTGTTCCTATATTACTCTATACACTTCCGAATCCCGAACCACCCGTCCCCGCCAGTCCTGAATCACTAAAAGCCTCTACGGGAAGTCCTATTTATGGGAACAAGGTCCAAATACACAAAACGACCGGTCGGGTCATTACAGAAGCATAGAAGAATCATAGACAAGAAGAAGGTGGAGTACAATCTTCATATGAGGGTTTCACACAACATACTTGTAGCACAGTTTGGTGAAGGTACTTAGTTGGATATAAAACTTAACTATAGCACAATATTTTAAGGAACTTATAGTAAGTAGAATAACATGTTAATTCTAGGTGAACAAGATAAGTAGACATTAGAATTCATGAAAATATCAACCCTAGGTTAACAAGATAGGTAACTATCAAGCTTAGTGCCAATTGACTATATGCACGGAGAGGCTAAATATTGGGATCCACCTTAGAAAGTCTTGGGCAACACTTAGAAACACAAGATTGAGCAGGTCAAAGACCACATATTAGAGTTACAGAAAACATGTCATACTTGTCTTAGAGGTTCAGGCAGTAATAACATTCAAAATTACATGATCACTGAGGAAGTTAACGGGCTACACATGAATGACCTTGTAGAAGCAATGCATCTGAACACATTTAGGGCAACTAACTGGTTTCTCACAAGAATCTTGAGTAAGGCATGTAGATAGGCTCAAGCAAATAGTAGGCAAACAAGGCGAGTTCTTGTGTTAGAAAAGTTTAAAATCACAAAATAGGATTGTAAACAGAGATAGCATGGTAACACATAGGTTCACAGGAGTTCATGAAACTGCGAAGGTCAAAGGACTTACTAGTTACTAATTGACAAACAAGTAAATAAGAAGAACAATTTCAGAAATATCTCAGTCGTCAGTGGAAAAATGAGTAGTAGAACCCAAGAATCTCAGTGCGTCAAAGTTCCCAAGGGTTTAAGATGAACTCGGGGCAGTGCTCACACTGAGAATGGTCCAATAAATAAATTCTGGTTAAGTTTCAGGGTGTGTTTTGGTACGAAGGAAAATGTTTTTCATGGAAAATATTTTCATGGAAAATGAGTAGCTTTATCACTTATTTTCCCTTGTTTGGTTGGTGAGTGAAAACTTTTTTTCGGAAAATATTTTAGTGTTTGGTTAGGGAGTAGAAAATATTTTAGAAAATAATTTTTTATGCTACTCTTCTCACCTCCTTCCCCCAAGTCCCTATGTTTACTGTGCTCCCCCCTTCCCAAATACCCAACCTTTTCATGACTCTATTTTATTCAACAATTTAATTATTCTTCTAAAAATTCACACAAACCCAAAAAAACTAATGAGTTGCTTTACCTTTTTACGCAAAAATCACGTTGAAATTTGTGCTCCATAACAAAAGGAAATATTCTTTTTTTGTTGGAAAAGAAAGTACTATTTCTACAACATGAAAATAAAATACTCAATTTGTTGAAATGAAAAAAATACCTTTTCTACATCATGAAAGGAAAATACTCTTTTTGTTGAAATAAAAGAAAATATTTTTTCTATATCATGAAAAGAAAGTACTTTTTTTGTTGAAATAAAATAAATACTTTTTACTACATCATTTTGTTAAAATGAAAGAAAGTATTTTATCTACATCATGAAAAGAAAATACTCTTTTAGTTGAAATAAAAGAAAATACTTTTACTACATCATTTTGTTGAAATGAAAGAAAATATTTTTCTACATCATGAAAAGAAAGAACTTTTTTTGTTAAAATAAAAGATAAAAACTTCTTTTATATCGTGAAAACAAATACTCATTTGTTGAAATGAAAACAAAAAAAATTCTCTATCTATAACATCAAAAGAAAGTACTATTAATAATATTTTTATTTTGGATGGGATGTGGGTGGGACGGGGCGAGGGTGGGGTGGGTGTAGTTGGATGCGTTGAGGGCATGAGGGTGGGTTGGTGGGGAAGTGGAATGAGAGGAAGGTTGGCAAAGAGTTTTGAAAAATATTTTCCCTTCTCTTGATAGGCAAAACGTTTTGAGTTCATGAGAAAAATATTTTCCAAAATATTTAAACCAACCAAGCATGGAAAAATTAAAAAATATTTTCCTTCGTACCAAACACACCCTCAGAGTAGTATAAGATAAGTGAGAGTAAGAGAGTAGCAGTAGTTGTTAAGGTTCATTAGGGAAACATGGAACGGGGTTTATATAGTGGCCAAAATCAAACATCCAAACAAGGAAACACAATTAATCAAACATAAATAAGGAAAGAAGAGCATGCGGAATCGATTAAGAACCAAATTAGGAGAAAAATCATATAAACCCTAATTTTGCCTGGAATCACAGATTGGCCAAAGAATCTTGTCAAATCGAACCCGTAAGATCTTGCTATGGACGTATATAGACGAGAAATCGTCTGAATCTTGAGGAGCACATCTGATTTCTCTTGATTCGGAAGATTGGTACTTGCCAAAAATGGGGCAAGTATTATGTAATACCGTAGTCTTGTAAAAAACAATTATATAATTCATACAAGGTAAGTAAATCATAGAAGAAACCCATGACTTCATCGGATTTGGAGAAGATTGGGGAAGGCGAATAGGGCTTCTGAAGGAGGGAGGAAGAGAGACGAGAGAAAATGGAGGTGGCTGGGCAAGGGATTTGCCTCTAGGGTTTGGGTTAGGGAGATATAAATAAAGGGGAATGGATGTTGTGGACCGTTGATCATCTAAGATCAACGACCATGATTAAAAGGGAATCGGGGCGGATCGTAAGGCGGGTCGCAATCGGGTTAGGTGAATGGGGTTGTTTGGCTTGGGCTTCTGAAGAGTAAAATTAATGGGCCAGATGCCTTGGGATTATTTTTGGCCTGAAAATTAGCTTAGGATTGGGCTATGAAATTAAATATGTGAAAATTATTTAAAATAATTTATAAAAGATAATTTATAAATAATAAAAATATTACATATTGTAACGACCCGACCGGTCGTTTTGAGATCTAATGCGACGTTTGGTGGTTTGAGGCCATGAGCAGTTTCATTTAAGGTATTATGACTTGTAGGTGCGGTCAGAATTGAAGTTCAGGGTCGAATTGGAAAGAAAGATCTCATTTCGGAAGCCTTAAGTTAGAAGAATTGACTAAGATTGGATTTTTGAGTAAGACCTCAGAATCAGGATTTGAAGGTTCCAGCATGTTTGTATGATGATTTCGGACTTGGGCGTATGTTCTGAGCGGGTTTTGGATGACCCGGGAGCGTTATGATGAAAGGAAAAGTAACGATTTCAGAATACTAAAATAAGAATTTTAATTATCTATTGAGTGTTGGCTTGCCTGACAATGGTGTCCGGTGCCATCACGACCTTAGCAGATTTTAGGTCGTGACAACGTGGTATCATAGCACTAGGTTCCCTTAGGCCTCACGAGTCATGAGCAAGTCTAGTAGAGTCTTGCGGATCGGTACGGAGTCGTCTATACTTATCTTCGAGAGGCTACGGGGCTGTTAGGAGTACTTCACTTCTTGATTCCTTATCATGCGGTTTGATTCCTTTGAGACTTATGCCTACGTTTCTTCCTACTCAATCTTACACGCCACGAAGCGCTTGCTTAAATCGAGAATTTGAGGAATTGTAATGGTGCTACAGATATGGTGCATGAGGTTTTTCCATGCACAGTTGGTTGGGGCCATTGTCGTTGCTCTGCGAAAGGATATTATGTTGTTTCAGCTCGGTAGCTACACTTCTGAGAGCTTTGAGGTTATGCACAGATTTGCTATGATGCTTATGATTGGTTATCGCGCGGTATTGATATGATTCTTGCCCATATGTCGGGGCAACGAATGTCTTGAAAGGAGGTCTTCACAGAGCGTGGTTCCGAGATTTCAGTATTTTATTTTCGGCGGAGAAAGGGCAATTGGACTAGAATTGTTCGAGTCTGGGTTGATAGAGTAATGAGGCTGGGTGTTTTCAGGTGAAGTGGAGTCTTCATCTGTGATGTGGCATCGTCGTCTTTGACCGAATAGGATGTGTTAAGTTCACCGGTGCTGGGGTTTCTTAGGTTGCATTGGGTCAGAGTAATGTGAAGTAATATCGAAGAAGCGACTGTCAGAGATCGTGGTGTGCGGTGGTTCAGGAGTGAATAAGTATTTCTAATGTAGGCGGCTCGAGGAAGATGATCTTCAGAGAGTTTTGAAGTTGTGGTGATCTGCTGGTTTAAGTGGTACAGAGAATGATATTTATTGGAGGCAACAACTGGGCAACATACGATGAGGAAAGACATGTGGGATGTGTCGTACAAGGGTTAAATTTCTAGAAGGCCAGGTCTAAGAAGCGGAAGTCGAGCAGTCGCTTAAAGGAATGAGTTTTACCAAAGTGGGAGAATGGCAGCATGGCATATGAGTTCTCTGGTAAGATAGTTGCACATCTTGAGGAGAAGTTTGGAGCGATTTGAGAATGTTAGTGGACGGTGATTGGATCCACGGTCTTAAATTGAAATATTGGATATTTTAGCGGAAGATTGGATACAACAGAGATGAGTTGTTCGATAGGAAGAAGGATGCAACATAGCTGTGAATTAGAAGATATTGTCGCGCATTTAGTAGATGTCCATGAGGAGAGGTCGGACTGGTAAAGTTGGTAAATGAGAACGGGTGTAGGACGGGGTATTGATGTCGTAGAGATTGTGCAGTACATCGTCGTTGGAAGGTGTCCGTTGGTAATTTTTGCAAGTGGGTTATCTTCTGCGAGCAAGTTAGTGGTTGCGTGATTGGCAGAGTTTTTGCGAGGGATTTTATTGACTACTCAGCAAGAGGTCGGATATAAGAATGTGGTTAATGACTCAAAGTGCTTGTGAAATTCGAACGGAAGGATTTCAAGGAATTTGGCTAGTTGGTTATGCAGGATCATGTCAACAATGAAGGAATATTCTTGGTGAGTTCCATATCTGTGTAATAGCGGCTTCAGGCTAAGTGGGAGAGTTCCACCGCCTACGATTGGGTTGTATGGTTATCCATTGGTGAAAAATTCTGGTTATCGGCATGTTTGTGGGTTATTATAGCTAAGGTAAGAGTATATGAATAGTAATTGAGCATAGGATTTGATAAATGTGTGCAAAGATTGGCCTTATTAAATCGGGTTTAGGCTTTGGAAAGATTTGGGATTTACGCTTAGTACAGAGGTAATGTGCAAAGGAAGTGATTCAGTCGAGTGCTTATTCAAGATGGGTGTTCAGGTGCCAGCGAAGCCGTGGAGTTGATTATATTCGGGACCAAGCCAGAGTGGGTGACTCTCAACAACAGTCCTAGTACATTCGAAGGTCAGAATGTGGTGTCTAAGGATTTCAAGCCCACAGTATGGTTAAGAATCGAGCTTTTGCAGCGGAATTTTGAGAAAGAGAATATGGTTGGACTGTTCTATGTTATCCTCAGCGTGCAAAGTAGCATTTGGAGGAAAAAAGGAGAAAATGAATTCGGGTTCATAGAAGGTTATCGGAACGGGTATACACGTCGAAGATGTGAATATGCGTGCAAGGAGAGCATGAAATGGTTCATGGGCTTAGAGACAAAGTAGTCTCGTGGAATGGAGTCGCTCGAAGTGAGTGCGAATTGAGTTGCTATGTGTTGATTTGGAGTTATCATCATTTCTAAGGTGAGTGCGAATTGGATTAAGGTATAAGATGGGTCGTGTTATATGAGATTTGGGAAGGTTTAATTGAATCTCACTGCGGTATTGTGGCGGTGTTAGCATATGGGCATTGTGAGTTATTGTTCATCTTGATCTATGGCTTGAGCAAAGTGGGGGAAGTCTGCTATTGATAAGTTGAGTGCGAGGCTATGTGTCGTATCAGTTTCAGTTTGAGGTATTCGGGTGAATTAGTTATGTCCTGCAGAGGTGGAGTTTGAGAATGACGCGAGTAATGGAAATTTGGAAAAGTTAGATGGTCAGCCATGGGGGAAATGGCATGTCATGTGTAGACGGATCCCGAAAGGATTATGGTGGCATAGACTATTACCTAAGGATTTGCAAGTTTTATGATTATGAGAATTCACTCGTGTGTCGTTATGGTTCTCTTAAATTAAGTTAAATAAAAGGTTTCTATGTGATAAAGTGTTCGCCCTAATAGTGGTTCAGGAGTTATGATGGAATTCTTATGCTATTTCATATTGGCATGTTAGGTGCAGTGAGCAGTATGAAATTTAAGGTAAGGATCAAGGTTGCGGTTCAGTGTTGACAAGGATGTCACGAGCTCGGATGAGCAAGGAAATGGATTTGGATGTTTAAAGTAAGCTGGTATTGTCTTCAGCATTACCTGAGATCGGTGGTTGTGTAACAGGCCGTACGTTCTGGTTGCAGATTTCTTGGTATGCGTTACAACATTTTTGTGACCGTGGTATGGAAGTGCAGACTTGTTAGCTAGTGCATGAGGTCGTGAAAGTGTATTCCACGCGAAGATTGTATGAGTGTGACATGTAATCACTTAATTGATTGAAGATCCAGACCAAGTATAACTAAGTATAATATTGTTTATTTGAGAGTTTATGCCTGGAGGGTGCTCGGTTCATTTGGTTGCGGACGTAGGGGTTTTTCTCCGGCTATGATGGTTGTTCTTGCATTTTATGAGAAAAAAATAGGTTATTATGGACCCAGGTAAGGCTATTAGCCTAGCTCGGTGCGTGCGGAATCGGCTTGAAGGTTGTGAATGGATTCAAATGATTATAGGCTCCATGTGAGTCAGAGGTGTTTGTTTCTGTATGGCGCTTCTCTCGGAGGGATATTAGAATATCAGATGTTGTTCCGTCTTCGTTCATTTCAGGTAATATTCTATTGTGTAGTGTGAGTTGTGAAGGTGGCTCGATAAATTCTTATATGTTGAGGTTCCGCGTAGTGATGATGTTACGTGAGCAGGATAGCTCTTGAGATTCAGATTATATATATATAATGAACCGATCGGTCGTTCCGTGAGATTTACCCCGTTTTCCCCATTTCTGCATTGTCATATTTTGCTAGTCTGTTTTTGTTGTGTTGGGTCAGTTTGTTTGGGTCCGGAGTGGTCATGGTGAGAATTGAAGCATTAAGTCTCTTAAAGTAGCCTAATAGTTGAAAAAGTCAACTGAGAGTTGACTTATTGGTGAACGACCTCGGAATGCAGATTTTATGGCTCAAATAGCTTCTTTAGGTGATTTGGGGCTTAGAAGTGTGTTCAGAATGAAGTTTTGATATCCGGTGTAGAATTAGGCTTGAATTGGCGAAAGTTAGTTTTTGGCGAATTCAGGTCGGCAATGGAAAATAGGCTATCGGGGTCGGAATATGATTTCGAAAGTTGGAGCAGGTCCTTAATGTCATTTTGGGTATGTGTGCAAAATTTCAGGTCAATCGGAGGTGTTTTGGTTGGTTTCGGCGTAGTTGGCGAAATTTAGAAGTTTCAAAGTTCATAGGCTTGAATTTGATGTAATTTTGGTATTTTCGTGTTGTTTTTGGTGTTTCTAAGGCTCGACTAAGTTGGAATAATGCTATGGGGTGTGTTGGTATGTTTGGTTGGGGCCCCGAGGGTCTCGAGATTGATTTCGGATGGTTGGCGGAGTTTTGAACTTGGAAATTGTAGCAAATAGTTGCTGGTGTAAGTTTCTGGTGTTGGCCGCACCTGCGGAGGGGTAGCCGCAGGTGCGACGTTGCAGGTGCGAAAGGTCATGCGCAGGTGCGAAAGGAGGCTAGGCAAGGGAAATCCGCATGTGCGAAGAGATGGTCGCACCTGCGAAGCCGCAGGTGCGGTGAAGTGGCCGCGGGTGCGAGAATTGGTCCGTTAGTGGAATTGCGCAGGTGCGCACCTGGGACCGCAGGTGCGATTAATTGTCCGCAGGTGCGGAAATGCTGGGCAGAACAGTATAAAAGAGGCCTTCGTGAATTTTTTTTTCATTCCACCAATTTTGCATGCGGTTGGAGCTCTTTTGAAGGCAAATTGAAGAGGGAATTCATGGTTCTTCAGTGAAGGTAAGTTCTCGGGTTATTAAAATTGTTTCTATGCTATTTTGTTCGGATTAGGCTTGTAATTTGGAAGATTAAAGTAGGAAAACGTTGGGAAGAATGGGGGAGGATTGGAAAATTCTTTTGGCAATTTGGGTAGGAATTTATGGTCCGATGGTGATGTTTTTGGTATGTGTAGAATCGTGGGAGGACGAGGTTCTAGTGATGTAAAATTTATTGAATTCCGTGACATGGGCCCGAGGCTCGGGTTTGGCCGAATTTCGAGATTCTTGTTTAATTTGATAGTTTTCGATTGGTTGTGTTCCTTTAGCATATATTAATGATGTTAAACTGGTTTTGGCTAGATTCGGAGCAATCAGGAGCCAATTTGAGGGGAAAGAGCATAGCGGACTAGTGTTGTGGCCCAGTAGAGATAAGTAATGGTTATAAATCTTGTCCTGAGGGTATGATACCCCGGACTACTTATTTCTCACTGAGTTTAGAATGGCGCACATGTCAGATGTCGCAGTATGTGACGAGTATTTGGGCTATAAGTCGTGTTTGGGGCGTCGTGCCGATTTGTTTAGACCTTTTGGGGGCTTTTTACTGCATTTTTTCCTCACTATTTATTGATGATTTCACTCAGCCACATTGTGCTTACTATTTTCGAACTCAGCCTGATTTACAGTACTTTGAGATTTAAAAATGATGTTTTGGGTCGAGTACCCTGTTTTACTGATTCGCCCGAGGGGCTTTTTTTGAGAGGTTCTACTGACTGAGGCCGAGGGCCTGATTGTGAGGATATTATACACCACGAGGTGGCTTGATATTAGCTCTTGGGTTGAAGGAGCCCCTCCGGAGTCTGCACACACCCCCAATGAGCGTATCGAGTGCCGAGTGACGAGTGATTGGGAGGCATGAGTGACTATGAGGTGCTGAGTGAATGTGATGTGCTGAGTGACTGATTACGAGTGATGGTGAGGTATGCCCGAGGGGCTGATTATGAGGGACTGTGAGGCATGCTCGAGGGGCTGATTATGATATATGTTTTTGCCCGAGGGGCTACTTATGATTTTACTACTTTCAGTATGAACTTATGAAATATGTTTTGCCTGAGGGGCCTCTATATGATTCATTTCATTTTCATACTAAATCTTCGGTTTGAAGTTGTTGAAAATATACATGTTTCAAAGGATTTTTCTAAAATGGTTTAAGGCATGATGATATCATATCTCTATATTTATACTGTTAGAAAGAAAGGCTGTGCATATTGCGAATTGATGACATTGATTTCTATGTGATTTCTTGCCACTTAGACTTGATTTATTTTCATTACTACTGAGTTGACATACTCACATTACTCCCTGCACCCCTGTGTGCAGATTCAGGTGCAGATATCGAGAATTAGCTGTCTATTCCGTGCGAAGCCGGAGTCGGGATATAGAGGTACCTGTTCAGCGTCCACAACAATCTCTGTTTTCCCTTCTTGTTGTATCGAGCTATTTATTTGGAGGTTTTATATTGTAATAGTATACCTTTGGCTTATTTTTTTTAGATTCTCATGACATGTTGGCTCCGGGTTTTGGGGATAGTTGAACTGTTTATTGGCCTAATATTTAGTAAACTCTGTATATGTTATGAAATGCTTGATATTGGTTGGGAAATTGAAAGAAAATGTAAACATGGGGTTATTGGCTAGCCTAGTTCCACGATAGGCGCTATCACGACCGGATTAGGATTTGGGGTCGTGACAGTTTTGGTATCAGAGCCTAGGTTACATAGGACTCAACGGTCATGAGCAGGTTTAGTAGAGTCTTGCGGATCAGTATGAAGACGTCTGTACTTATCTTCGAGAGGATGCCTAACTTTTAGCAAACATTTCTATCTTTCTTTAACTCTTTCGTGCTAATCTATTGATTCTTGAAATCTGAAATTACGTTGTTCCATTCTCTCACAGATGGTGAGGACATGCCATACCGATCAAAGTGACCAGACGTCAGCGAGACCAGCGAGAAGTTGCGGCCGCGTTCGAGGCCATGGTAGAGGTTGGGGCCAGCCCGCGCAGCAGCCGAGACAGTACCATAGGATCCCCCTATCGATCGAGATCCGATTCCCGCCGATGGTGTTCCAGCGGGACATGCTCAGGCACCGGCAACGCCTATGGTTATTCCGGGTCTTCAGGAGACCCTGTCTCAGATATTGACAGTGTGCACCAATTTGGCTCAGGCAGTCGCCATGTCTTCTACTGCCATCACAGCTCAGGCCGGGGGAGGCAATCAGACTCCAACTGCCCGAGCACCTGCACAGACTGCACGGGGTATTCAGGCACCGGGAGCAGCCCCAGCTCAACCAGTTGCTCCGGTCCAGGATTATGTGGTCCCTGCTATGCCTGAGGACGAGCAGCGCAGGTTGGAGAGGTTCAACAGACTTCAGCCTCCGACTTTCAGCGGTACAGAGGGCGAGGATGCCCAGGGGTTTCTAGATAAGTGCCAGAGGATACTACGTACTGCGGGTATTTTGGAGACCAGTGGGGTCTCATTTGTTACATTTTAGTTTGCAGGTGCTGCCTTTAATTGGTGGCAGTCATTCGAGAGGCGTAGGCCGGTTGGTTCAGCACCTCTCACCTGGCAGCAGTTCTCCACGATCTTTTTGGAGAAGTATGTTCCTCAGTCCCACAGAGAAGAGCAGCACATGCAATTTGAGTAGCTGCGCTAGGGAGAGTTATCAGTTACTCAGTACGAGATGAGGTTTTCCGAGTTGGCTAGGCATGCTTCTGAGATTTTCCCTACTGATAGGGAGAGGGTGAGGAGGTTTGTAGATGGTCTTTCTTATCAGCTCTGACTATTTATGACTCGGGAGAGAGTATCGGGTGCTTCATTCGAGCAGGTTGTTGACATAGCTCGAGATATTGAGTATGTTCACCGACAGGAGCGGGAGGAGAGGGAGGCCAAGAGGCCTCGTGGTTCGGGAAGTTCTACTGGTTCTCCCTTCAGGGGGCAATTTCAGCAGGGTAGGGGCCGTTCATTCAGGCCTCCTCAGTCAGGCTGCCCAGCATATAGTGGTGCATCTTCAGGGCATGGTCCCCGTGGTTCTAAGTCATGCCGTACTTCATTTGGTGCCCTCCCAGCTTAGAGTGCAGATCGAGCACCCCAATTCAGAGTTCTCATATGCATGAGTCTTCCAGTGGCCGTTCGGGTGCTAGGGGTTTCTATCAGTTCCGCCTCTAGCTCTAGGGAGTTGTTTTGAGTGTGGAGAGTTCGGGCACATGTGGAGGCAGTTTCACCGCCGTTCTGGTGGATTTTCTCAGCAGAGGGGCCAGCCCTTGACTTCAGCTCCAGTTACTTCACCACCCGCCCAGGCAGCCAGGGGTGGTAATCAGTCAGTCAGAGGCTGCCCTACAGGGGGAGGTCGAGCAGGGGGAGGTCAAGCTCGCATGTATGCATTTCTAGCCAGGCCAGATGCTATGGCCTCATATGCCGTGATCGCAGGTATTGTCTCAGTCTTTTGCCGAGATTCCTTGGCTTTATTTGACCCTGGTTCTACATATTCCTATGTTTTTTCATGCCCGTTTTCTAGATGTGCCCCGTGAGTCTCTAGTCACCTCTGTTCATGTGTCGACTCGGGTGGGCGATACTGTTGTTGTGGACCGTGTGTATCGGTCGTGCATGATATCTATTGGGGGGTCTGGAGACTCGAGTGGACCTACTGTTACTCAGCATGGTCGATTTTGATGTGATATTGGGCATGGATTGGTTATCTCCATGCCATGATGTTCTTAATTGTCACGCTAAGACCGTGACCTTAGCTATGCTAGGGTGTCCGAAGGTTGAGTGGAGAGGTTCTTCTGAGTGTATGCCTAGCAGGGTGATTTCCTACCTGAAGGCTCAGCGCATGGTTGAGAAAGGGTGTTTATATTATTTGGCCTTTGTGAGGGATGTCAGTGGTGAGACTCCCGCTATTGATTCAGTTCCTGTGGTCCGTGACTTTCCGGATGTGTTTCCTGCAGACCTGCCAGGCATGCCACCTGACAGGGATATTGATTTTGGTATTGACTTGGCGTGAGGCACCCAACCTATTTCTATTCCACCTTATCGTATGGCACCAGAGGAGCTAAAGGAATTGAAGCAGCAGGTTCAGGAACTCCTGGATAAAGGGTTCATTCGGCCTAGTGTGTCACCTTGGGGTGCACCGGTGTTGTTCGTGAAGAAGAAGGATGAGTCCATGCATATGTGTATTGATTATCGGCAGCTGAACAGAGTTACGGTGAAGAATCGGTATCCCTTGCCCTGCATTAATGATTTATTTGACCAGCTTCAGGGAGCTAGAGTGTTTTCCAATATTGACTTAAGATCTGGGTATCATCAGTTGAAGATTCGGGATTCTGACATTCCGAAGACTGCTTTCAGGACCAGATATGGTCATTATGAGTTCTTGGTTATGTCATTTGGGCTGACCAATGCCCCAGTTGCGTTCATGCAATTGATGAACAGTGTGTATCAGCCTTACCTTGATTCTTTTGTCATTGTGTTCATTGATGACATCCTGATTTATTCTCGTAGCCAGGAAGATCATGCTCAGCGTTTGAGAGTTGTGTTACAAAGGTTGAGGGAGGAGAAGCTTTATGCAAAATTCTCCAAGTGTGAGTTTTGGCTTGGTTCGGTAGCTTTCTTGGGTCACGTGGTGTCTAGTGAGGGTATTTAGGTTGATCCGAAGAAGATAGAGGCGGTGCGGAGTTGGCCCAGACCGTCCTCAGCTACAGAGATTAGGAGTTTCCTTGGTTTGGCGGGATATTACCGTCGCTTTGTGGAGGGATTATATTCTATTTCTTTGCCTTTGATCATATTGACCCATAAGGGTGCCCCATTACCGATGGTCTGATGAGTTTGAGGAGAGCTTTCAGAAGCTCAAGTCAGCATTGACCACAACTCCGGTTCTAGTTTCGCCTACTGGTTCGGGTTCTTACACAGTCTATTGTGATGCTTCTAGAGTTGGTTTGGGAGCAGTATTGATGCAGGACGGTAGGGTGATTGCCTACGCGTCTAGACAGTTGAAGGTGCACGAGAAGAATTATCCAGTGCACGATCTTGAGTTAGCTGCCATTGTTCATTCCTTGAAGATTTGGCGACATTATTTGTATGGAGCGTAGTGTTCGATTTTCACTGATCATCGCAGTTTGCAGTATCTGATGAGGCAGAAGGACTTGAATTTGCGTTAGATGAGATGGTTAGAGCTTTTCAAGGATTATGACCTCACTATCTTATATCATCCGGGGAAGGCCAATGTAGTGGCTGATCCCCTGAGTCGCAGATCAGAGAGTTTGGGGAGTCTAGCCTACCTTCCAGTAGCAGAGCAACCATTAGCCCTTGATGTTCAGGCCTTAGCGGGTCGGTTGGTGAGATTGGATCTATCAGAGCCCCCGCGGGTGTTGGCTTGTGTAGCCTCCAGGTCTTCTCTTTACGATCAGATTAGAGCACGCCGGTATGATGATCCACATTTGCTTGTTCTTCAGGACAGGGTCTGTCGTGGTGATGCCCGGGATTTGGTTATTGGTGATGATGAGGTCATGAGGATGCAAGGCCGGATTTGCGTGCCCAATGTAAATGGGCTTCGAGATTTGATTCTAGCATAGGCCCATAATTTGCGGTATTCCATCCATCCGGGTGCCGCAAAGATGTATCAGGATTTGAGGCAACAGTACTGGTGGAGGAGGATGAAGAAAGATATTGTGAAGTTTGTGGCTCGGTGTCTCAACTGTCAACAGGTCAAGTATGAGCACCAGAGACCAGGTGGATTGTTTCAGAGATTTGATATTTCGGAGTGGAAGAGGGAGTGGATCACCATGGACTTCGTAGTTGGACTCCCACGGACTTCGTGGAGGTTTGATGTTATATGGGTTATTGTGGATTGGCTGACCAAGTCCGTGCACTTCATTCCTGTTGGTACTACTTATTCTTCGGAGAGGTTAGCTGAGATTTATATCAGGGAGATTGTCCGATTGCATGGGGTTCCGGTTTCTATCATTCGACAGAGGTACTCAGTTCACATCTCAGTTTTGGAGAGCCGTGCAGAGAGAGTTGGGTACTCAGGTCGAGTTGAGCACAACGTTTCATCCTCAGACCGACGGGCAGTCAGAGCGTACCATTCAGATTTTGGAGGATATGTTGCGTGCTTGTGTGATTGACTTTGGTGGTTCGTGGGACCAGTTTCTTCCACTAGAGGAGTTTGCATATAATAACAACTATCAGTCGAGTATCCAGATGGCTCCGTATGAGGCTTTATATGGTAGGAGGTGCAGATCTCCGGTTGGTTGGTTTGAGCCGGGCGAGGCTAGGCTATTGGGCACAGACTTGGTTCAGGATGCGATGAGTAAAGGGAAGTTGATTCAGGAGCAGCTTCACATGACGCAGTCTAGGCAGAAGAGTTATGCGGATCGGAAGGTTCGAGATGTGTCTTTCATGGTTGGGGATAAGGTGTTGCTGAAGGTGTCGCCCATGAAGGGTGTTATGAGATTCGGGAAGAGGGGGAAGATGAGTCCCAGGTTCATTGGGCCATTTGAGGTGCTTCAAGGGGTTGGGGAGGTGTCTTATAGGCTTGCTATGTCTCCCAGTTTATCGGGTATTCATCCGATGTTCCTTGTTTCGATGCTCCGGAAGTATGTTGGTGACCCATCTCATGTTTTGGACTTCAGCACGGTTCAGATCGAGGGTGATATGTCATATGAGGTAGAGCCAGTGGCTATTTTGGGTCGACTGGTCAGGAAGCTGAGGTCTAAGGATATAGTTTCAGTGAAGGTTCAATGGAGTGGGCAGCCGGTGGAGGATGCCACCTAGGAGACAGAGCGGGAGATGTAGGACAGATATCCTCACTTATTCGAGACTCCAGGTATGTTTCTAGACCCATTCGAGGACGAACGTTTATTTAAGAGGGGGATGATGTAACGACCCGGCCGGTCATTCCGTGAGATTTACCCCGTTTTCCCCATTTCTACATTGTCATATTTTGTTAGACTGTTTTTGTTGTGTTGGGTCAGTTGGTTTGGGTCCCGAGTGGTCATGGTGAGAATTGAGGCATTAAATCTCTTAAACTAGCCTAATAGTTGAAAAAGTCAACTGGGAGTTGACTTATTTGTGAACGACCTCGAAATACGGATTTTATGGCTCGGATAGCTTCTTTAGGTGATTTGGAGCTTAGGAGTTTGTTCAGAATGAAGTTGTGATGTCCGGCGTAGAATTAGGCTTGAATTGGCGAAAGTTAGTTTTTGGAGAATTCGGTCGGCAGTGGAAATAGGCTATCGGGGTCGGAATGGGATTCCGAAAGTTAGAGCAGGTCCGTAATGTCATTTTGGGTATGTGTGCAAAATTTCAGGTCAATCGGAGGTGTTTTGGTTGGTTTCGGCGTAGTTGGCGAAATTTGGAAGTTTCAAAATTCATAGGCTTGAATTTGATGTAATTTTGGTGTTTTCGTGTTGTTTTTGGTGTTTCGAAGGCTCGACTAAGTTGGAATAATGCTATGGGGTGTGTTGGTATGTTTGGTTGGGGCCTCGAGGGGCTCGGGATTAATTTCGGATGGTTGGCGGAGTTTTGAACTTGGGAATTGCAGCAAATAGCTGCTGGTGTAAGTTTCTGGTGTTGGCCGCACCTGCGGAGGGGTAGCCGCAGATGCGACATCGCAGGTGCGAAAGGTCATGCGCAGGTGCGAAAGGAGGCTAGGAAAGGGAAATCCGAAGGTGTGAAGAGATGGCCGCACCTGCGAAGCCGCAGGTGCGGAGAAGTGGCCGCGGGTGCGAGAATTGGTCCGTTGGTGGAATTGCACAGGTGTGTACCTAGGACCGCATGCGCGGGTCCCCAGGTGTGATTAAGTGTCCGCGGGTGCGGAAATGCTGGGCAGAACAGTATAAAAGAGGCCTCTGTGAGTTCATTCCGCCATTGTTTCATGCGGTTGGAGCTCTTTTGAAGGCAAATTAAAGAGGGAATTTGTGGTTCTTCAGTGAAGGTAAGTTCTCGGGTTATTAAAATCGTTTCTATGCTATTTGTTTCGGATTAGGCTTGTAAATTGTAGGATTAAAGTAGGAAAAGGTTGGGAAGAATGGGGGGAGGATTGGAAAATTCTTTTGGCAATTTGGGTAGGACTTTCTGGTCCGATTGTGGTGTTTTTGGTATGTGTAGAATCGTGGGAGGACGAGGTGTCTAGTGATGTAAAATTTATCGAATTCCGAGACGTGGTCCTGGGGCTCGGGTTTGGCCGAATTTCGAGATTCTTGTATAATTTGGTAGTTTTCGATTGGGTTGTGTTCCTTTATTATATATTAATGATGTTAAACTGGTTTTGGCTAGATTCGGAGCAATCGGGAGATAATTTGAGGGGCAAGAGCATAGCGGAATAGTGTTGTGACACGGTAGAGGTAAGTAATGGTTATAAATCTTGTCCTGAGGGTATGAAACCCAGGACTACGTATTTCTCACTTATTTTAGAATGGCGCACATGTCGGATGACGAGTATGTGGCGCACACGGATTTTTGGATTGGACTAGGTCCACTCCGCGGCAACTAACGAGTTGCATATTTTACTCAAAACCTTATGTTAAATTATGTTCTAAAGATTGTTGAAATATTTGGGCTATAAGCCGTGTTTAGGGCCTCGTGCCGATGTGTTTAGACCCCTTGGGGGCTTTTTACTACTGTTATTCCTCACTATTTATTGATGATTTCACTCAGCCATATTGTGCTTATTGTTTTCGAACTCAGCCTGATTTACACTACTTTGAGATTTAAAAATGATGTTTTGGGTCGAGTACCCTTTTTTTACTGATTTGCCCGAGGGGATTTTTTTAGAGGTCCTGCTAAGTGAGGCCGAGGGCCTGATTGTAAGGATATGATACGCCACGAGGTGGCTTGATATTAGCGCTTGGGCTGAGGGGTCCCCTCCGGAGTCTGCACACACCCCCAGTGAGCGCACCGAGTGCCGAGTGATTGGGAGGCATGAGTGTATGTGAGGTGCTGAGTGACTGATTACGAGTGATGGTGAGGCATACCCGAGGGGCTGATTATGAGTGATTGTGAGGCATGCCCGAGGGGCTGATTATGATACATGTTTTTGCCCGAAGGGCTACTTATGATTATACTACTTTCACTCTGAACGTATGAAATATGTTTTGCCCGAGGGGCCTCTATTTCATTTCATTTTCATACTAAATCTTTCGGTTTGAAGTTGTTGAAAATATACATGTTTCAAAGGATTTTTATGAAATGGTTTAAAGAATGATGATATCATATATCTATGTTTATACTGTTGGAAAGAAAGGCTGTGCATATTGTGAATTGATGACATTGATTTCTATGTGATTTCTTGCCACTTAGACTTGATTTATTTTCATTACTATTGAGTTGGCGCACTCATATTACTCTCTGCACTCCTGTGTGCAGATACCAAGCATTAGTCGTCTATTCCGTGTGGAGCCGGAGTGCGGGATATAGAGGTAGCTGTTCAGCATCTGCAACAATCTCTGTTTTCCTTTCTTGTTATATCTAGCTATTTATTCGGAGGTTTTTTTTTTTTATTATAATAGTATACCTTTGGCTTATTTTTCTTTGATGCCTATGACATGTTGCTCCGGGTTTTGGGGCTGGTTGAACTATGTATTGGCCTAATGTATTTAGTAAACTCTGTATATGTTATGAAATGCTTGAAATTTGTTGGGAAATTGAAGAAACTGTAAACATGGGGTTATTGGCTAGTCTAGTTCCACGATAGGCGCCATCACCACCGGTTTAGGATTTGGGGTCGTGAAAATATCGCACTTCAGTTGTGCTTGAGTTTTGTAGCATATGGCTCTATCAGTCTCCCCAGGATGGTATTTTGCACTTAGAATGCTTTTGACTGATATTCTGTATTTTGTGGTAATGAGCAATTTAGCTCGGTGTGTATCTCCTTACGTGAATTTTATGTGTGGATCGGGTGGCACGCCGCCACAGTTATGTTATTTGGATCGTGTGGCACGCTGCCACGAGCATGTTATTTGGGTCGGGTTGCTCTCCGCAATAGTGTGATGTTGAGTACGGTTCCCTATATCTATTTTCTTATGTTTTTCTTTCTTTTTTCCGAGAAAAGTTAATAATAGTTGTGTGAGTTGAGTAGTCCTTTCCTGAATCATTTCTTTATGTATCATATTCGAGTTATGGCCTATTGGCGCGTTGTGGCATCATGTGAGACTGTTGGTCATGTCTGGGGTGACTTGTTTTCTGAGCAGTTCATACTGGGTGAGACGAGATTATTGGACCAGAGATCAGTGCGATAAGATTTTGTGAAGTATATTAAAGAACACATACCATTATTTGGTTCATAATGAGGTGATGATTCTATTCAAGATGAGAGATTCAATGATTAGTTAACTCTGCAGTTGGTTGTGAATTTTTACATATCTCCTCCGTTGTGGTGGTATCGTAAGCGTTATAGCAAGACCTATATATATGTCATGAGATGCATTGGGAGCATCAGATTCGTGGAATTTTGGCTATTAAGATCAGGGAATGTCATTATGGTTAAATGATGAATTATGCGGTATATGGTGCTAATTCAGCTAAGGCATGCATTCATGTTTTGGTACCTCGTGTAGTGATTGATTCGGTGTTCATGTATTGGAAACAGGCCTGGCAGAGAATTTCGGGAGTTGGAACTGGGTTTTGAGCTTATTGTATGGATAAATGAGGATGTCTTCAGATTTGATCGAGCTAATGCGCTCAGCTGAGTGGTGACAACACAGGTAGGTGCATGAAGTGTTAAACGGTGATTTCAGATGACTCCAGATCAGTTCTTAGCACGTTCCAGGACGAACGTATGTTTAAGTGAGAGAGAATGTAATGACCCAACCAGTCGTTTTGAGATCTAACGCGTCGTTTGGCGGTTCGAGGCCGTGAGCAGTTTCATTTCAGATATTATGAATTGTAGGTGCGGTCGGAATTGAAGTTCGGGAAGTTCAGGGTCGAATTAGAAAGAAAGTTCTCATTTTAGAAGCCTTAAGTTGGAAGAATTGACTAAGATTGGATTTTTAAGTAAACGACCTCAGAATCGGGATTTGAAGGTTTCAGCAGGTTCGTATGATGATTTCGGACTTGGGGGTATGTTCGGAGCGGGTTTTGGATGACCCGGGAGCGTTATAATGAAAGGAAAAGTAACGGTTTCAGAATACTAAACTAAGAATTTTAATTATCTATTGAGTGTTGGCTTGCCTGACAATGGTGTCCGACGCCATCATGACCTTAACAGATTTTGGGTCGTAACACATATGTAGTAAAAGGATTGAAAATAATAGCCGAGCACTATAAAAATATAAATAAAAAAAAAAAAAATACTATTTTAGTGTAACAATATAAATAATATAATTGTGTATAGAATATAGGCTATTATTGTAAAATTGTATAAATTGCTGAAAATACAAATGTAATTATATGAAATGAAGTAAAATGTTATAAAACATGTATGTGAACGTAAATAATAAATTTAGATGATTAAGTCATCGCAAACTAATTTGAAAGGGTAATTAATGAATATTTGACAAATTTAAATGCAAGAAAATCAATTTTAAAGCTTTAAAATTATGAAAAATTATAGAAAATACTTATATGACTCTTGTAAATTTGTGATGATGCAAAAACAATATTTTGAAAGTGTATACGATATTTATAAAATATGAGGACATAATTGGGTATCAACAACTGCCCCTCTTTAACCGGGAATGATGAAAGAGTTATCGGGTTAAGAAAATGATGACCATTTTTGTTTGAAATGAATGGGGATGATGTGTTTTTGAAAAAATGAGGGCTGAACCCTGGTTCGTGAGTTGACTACATATCTTTGGCGTCACGGGAATCAGGCCGTGTGTAGTTTTGGATCCAATGGCGATCGAAACCGATGGAATCATTATAAGAATGGTTGTATGTTTCGAGGAAAGATCTTTTGTATATGATGGTGTCACGAGTAACATATAATTTTGGGTGGAGATACGAATGTGAATTTGAATGTTGCGGATATTCGAGATAAATGTTTGGGCGGTTACAGAATAAAGGTAATTAATTGCCGGTCGTTGGTTACGTTTTAGATAGTCCAAGGACGTGAACTTTATGAACAAAAATCGGGGCGAGAATTTCTCCCGTTTGTAAAACGGTTAACTCCGCATTACCTGCAAAATATAAGAAACGATGCACGCGAATATATGGGGTTATTACAAAAATTTAAACATGATGCGCATTCCCTTCGAACCATGAGAGTTGTCTTTGGACGATGAGGATGATGCCTTTAGACCATGACATCCTAGGCCATGAAGCATAGGATAAGGGATTCACAGGCCATGAAATGGTGTCCTCGGGACATGAGGATGGTGCCTCCGGACTACGACGCCTTTGAATAATGATATGTAGTTTCGAGAGATCCTCAGGCCATGGCATGATGTCTTCGGGCTTTGAGGATGATGCCTTCAGACTATGACGCCTTCGGATAATGCGGCGATGTTCAGCCCATGAAATGAAAAGATCGGATAGAAAAATTCAAATCATTTTCAATCACCCGCACTTATCTTTTTCATCATCAATAATACCTCCAACGTAACAATAAAGCGTGGGAAACTTTTGTTCATATTAGTAATAGATATACCCCTTTGCTTTAAATTAAGAAACTTCTTTTTCTTCGCATCACGATAAACAGGTGGGACATACTTCACGCGGAACTCTTTGACAAAATCATTCCAAGTAAGCACTGGAGGTTTGTTTTGTCATTTGGTACACTTATCCACCAGTCATAAGCATCCCTTTGTAACAGTGAGATGACATACTTAAACTTGGAAGCTTTCGAACACTAATTGCTCAAATACTCTTTCTATGTGCTCAAGCCATTGTTCAACACCAGTACGATCGACAGTGCCTTCAAACTCAACTTCACCCATTTCTCTCATTTTCTCAAAGTTCATTTCATTATGGTCGTACAATGTTCCAGCCAAGTGATGAAAGAAATCATCCATTTGCTGAAAAGGAGGATCAACAACATGAGAACTATGACTCATATGAGAATGTGGTCCAAATATAGCACCCTGATTATTTCCCACTTCAGATCCACTAGAGAAAAATTAAGATCAGAAAAATATTCTCCAACCCCTTCCTGTAAGTGAGGTTGGGATAAGGGTTATCTGAACCCTCATGAGCAGCTTCCATAGGTTTATTAGAAGAAGTGACCATAATTTAATTCCTTCGTAATAGAGATCACATTGATTTAGGAACATGTACATGATGCATATGCACAATACACGTAACAAAGAATGTTAAAAAGAAACTAGTACACTAACAAGTCATAACAATAGTCCTAGAATCACAAACCCAAAGCTCTGATACCAAAACTTGTAGCAACTCCTTTGGGAGCGTGATACTTAAGAAAAAAAATCTAACTTACTACTTACAACATTCAGAAAATATTAATCTAAAACATTCATATTAATTTAGTAGCGGAAATAGGCCCATGTTTTAATCTAAAACATTCATATTAACTTCCTAACAAAATTATGCTTTTCATTCAACATCACTGCATGTTCATATTTTACATGAATTTCAAACTAGCGTGTATAAAAGGAAAACTAGTCTTTTCCTTTGTACATTTTTACAAGACAAAGTGTAATTCATCATATTACAAGACTTGAGTTATTAATACAACCTAAAACAGCAAGATAAGTCACCAAATTCAAGTTACAAGACTTTGATCTTCAGATTCAACAAACCTCCAAAATAACATGCATAAGTGTGACATATAGATCATGTACAAGTTCCAAAACTATACAAAACCTAGGTGCATATGAACATGTGATCTCCACAAAGTCTCTCGGAAAGTCTACTCCAGAGGCCTTCTATAAACTCTTCGCACATTACCTACGATAGAAAACAACGATTGTTAAGCATAAATATTAGTGGTGTATAAACATTAGGCTTAGAGCCATTACATTCCTCAAATTCTCCTTTTCAGTCATAGATATCTCAAATGAAACATAAATTTAAAGTAAGTAAACAAATATATCAAAAGTATCGAATATCAAACCTTGAAGTGTTTCCAAATATCAATGACAATGTTCAAGCTTCAAGTGTCAAGAAAGCATAGACAATCAATCCAACATAGTTTTCCAAACATCCATTTTACATCCAATATATACGTCATGCAATCACACTAAGAATAATTATATATCAAGATGGACCGAAGCCCCAAATCTAGTAGGTTCGACACCCAATAGTCAAGAAAACAAGAACCATATTAAAAATTGCTTTCTAGTTCGTACATAACACGAACAAGTTCCATAATTTAAGATGAAATACAAATCCAAAGTCAAGATGGAAAAAGATACGAACCAAGAGGCACGACGAGATGAATCACAAAGTCAGTGCCACAAGAAGGAGAAAGTTCCAACAAGAATGTAAAATGATCAAGCAATCCGTACAAGTGGGCGAGTTGACGAATATCTTGCAATACATGGTTAACATGAATACAACGATATTAATTGAAGACAAGGGAAACAAAATATCAAGTTATTTCAAAACATTACATCAAGTAAAAAGAGTACAACTTTAAATTTATACACAAACCTTGATATTTTACCACAAAACAATTCAACCACCACTGAGGACGTTCGAATCGTCTACACCATAGACCAACACAATCTGTCCACTTCCTCAAACAATTATCCTTAGATTTTACAAAAGGTATATATACCTTAAATACATAATCAAATACCTATATAAGTTCATGGATTTCAACATGTCGAACTACACATGATCTTGGTGAAAATCACCCTAAAGTTTTGAAACAGAAATTCTAGAAGGTACCACTACCCTGTGTTGTGATTCAAGTTTGAAGATGTAAATGGAAAAAATAGACGGTGTGGTATTCATTAAAGTTGTATATATATGCCCTAGGATTTCATGAAATCTTTAATCACCCACATATCATTTTCTTACGACAAGTTATGCTCAAAATACTAACAGTAGGACATGGGGAGGGTTTTTAAAACAGAAATCTGGGCAACACCTACCCTATACTTTATGATCCAAACTAGGTTTTGGTACTTGAATACGAGTTATAGATATATGAAATATATTTCCAGAAAATCTTTTATCACTTAAAAATGAGTTTTATACCAAGAGATATACTAAAACTACTAACAGTGTTCCAGTTCAAAAACGGATTTGGTAAACTTACCTCAAAGGTGAGTAGTAACTTGTGGCTCAACCAAGACAAGTCTTGATGGTGACTTGGTGGGAAAATTATATGAGAGAAGAAGAGTTTTTGAGGTTTTATTTAGCTGTAGAAAATGAAATTAGAGAAGGTGGTTAAGGATATCTTCACAAGGGTGATATATATCACCTTGGATAAGGATGAACAAAAGGTGGTTGCCCAAACTTTTACTTCTTTGGATAAATACAAAAGGGTGGTTGCCCAAAACTTTAAATATCTTATGTATTTCATAACAATTTCTCTAATGATATTAAGTGTTAAACATAGCAACACCATGAAACTTCTTTGTACATATTAACACAATCTAGAGTAAGCAATTTTCCTATATCGTCAAATTCACGTTTAGGAAGTGCGAAGTAAAATCTATCCTAGTTATCAAGTTGGTCAATTGAGAATGAAAATATTAGTTAAAGATTTGGGGTGTTACATCGCAAATGGGATATCTACTGACCAACACAAGAAATATAAGTGCACCAGCTAGTTCAACTCATCCGATACACAATCGAAACTCACCCGAGCCCTTCGGGCTCCAAACCAAACATGTACACTAGTCTAGAAATATTACACGAACTTGTTCATGCAATCAAAACACCAAAATAACATCCAAAATCACGAATCAGACATCAAAAAGCATTAAATTCAATGGAAAAATCAACAACCTCTAAAATTACAACCAAACGTCCGAATCTTATCAAACTAACTCCGAATTACACCAAATTTTGCAGAAAAGATTCAAATAGCATAACAGGCCTATTCCAAGTTCTAAAACTAAAATCCGAACCCGATAACCATAAAATAAACCTACGGTAAAACCTAGGAAATTTTCAAACTTTCAAATTGCTAACCTTTGGCAAAATAAGTCAAATCAACCTAGGGACCTCTGATTGCAATTCTGAACATCCACCCAAGTCCAAAATCATAGTATGAATCTACCGAAATAATCAAAATATCTATCCGGGTTCGTTATCCAAAATGTTGAACGTGATAAACTCTAGCCTCATTTTTAGTCGAAAATTTCATTTTTATCAAAATTTCATATAAAAGCTTTTTGAAAAGAGACATGGACCACGCGCACAATCCAAAAAATATCATATGAAGCTATGGGAGGTCTTGGATCATGAAAGCAATGGTTAGTGATCAAAAAGACCTATCAGGTCGTCACATTCTCCATCTCTAAAAGAAATGTTTGTCCTCGAGCGGACATAGAAAAGTACCTAGACTGGTGAAACAATGGGGTATCTACTCCGCATATCGGACTCGGACTCCCATGTAACTTCCTCGATCAGCTGACCTTTCCTCTATACTTCCACAAAAGAAAAACTCTTAGACCTCAATTTTTGAACCTGCCGGGCTGGAATATCCACCGACTCCTCCTCATAGGCTAGATTCTCATCAAGCTAAACTGTGGTGAAGTCCAAAACGTGCGACCTGTCCTCATGGTACTTCTGAAGCATGGAAACATGGAATAGAATATGTACTCCCGATAAGCTAGGCAATGCAAGTCTGTAGGTAACCTCCCCAACTCTCTCTAAGATCTTAAATGGCCCAATAAAACTCAGACTCAACTTGCCCTTCTTGCCGAAACGCATCACGCCCTTTATAGGAGAAACTCAAAGGAGAACCTTATCACCAACCATATAAGCTACATCCTGAACCTCTCGGTCCACATAACACTTCTGCCTAGATTGGGCGGTATGAAGTCGCTCCTGAATTAACTTAACCCTCTGCTTAGCATCACAGACCAAATAAGTTCCTAATAACTTAGCCTCTAAAGGCTCAAACCAACCAATCGCCAAATGAAATCGCCTCCCATATAAGGCCTCACACAGCGCTATCTGGATACTCGGCTGGTAACTATTGTTGTAGACGAACTCTGCTAGACGTAAGAACTGGTCCTATGAACCTCCAAAATCTATAACACAAGCACGTGACATGAAGTCCAAGATCTGAATGGTTCACTCGGACTACCTATCCATCTGATGATGAAACGTTGTGCTCAGCTTAACTCATGTACGCAACTCACGCTACACGACTCTCCAAAAATGCGATGTGAACTGTGTGCCTCGGTCAAAAATGATGGAAATGGGCACGCCGTGTAGGCGGATAATCTCCTGAATGTAAACCAGAGCCACCCCCTCTAAATAATAGGAAGTGTCCACCGGAATAAAATGCGTAGTCAACTCATCCACAATAAGACTGCATCATATTTCTTCAAGGCCCGTGGCAAGCCTACCACAAAACACATTGTGATGTGATCCCACTGTCATTCTTGTATCTCCAATCTCTGAGTCGATCCACCTAGTTTCTAATGCTTGTACTTCACCTATTGACAATTCAAACACCAAGGTAATAAGCTACGATGTCTTTCTTCATTCTTCGCCACCAATAGTGTTGTTTCATGTGACGATACAACTTCGTGACACCAGGGTTAAAAGAATAGCGCGATCTATGAGCCTACTTAAGGATTAATCCTCACAACCCAACAACATTTGGAACACATGCCTAGCCTTGAAGCCACATAAAACAATCATCTCAAATCACAATCTCCTTGGCACCACCCCGTTGCACCGTATACTTCAACACCAATAAGTGAGGATCAACAAACTGGTGAGCCTTGATATGCTCCAACAACGAAGATTGTGCCACAACACAAGAAAGAACCCGACTAGTCTCAGAAACATCCAATCTTGCAAACCGGTTAGCCAAAGCTTGAATATCAATGACTAGTTGTCACGACCAAAAATCCGCTAGTGGTCATGATGGCGCCTAACACCGCCGTCAAGCAAGCCAACAGAGGATGATTAACTTAATTACTTATTTTAGTATTTTTGAAATCATAATTGACATCTATCAAATAGTAAGAAATAAAATTTAGAGATTAATGATAATGTTTTCACAACTACTATAATGAATTACCCGTAAGCACCCCCAAAACCCGGTGTCATAAGTGCATAAACATCAACTAGGAAATATGATAAAATACAACTTCTGTCTGGAATACAAATTAGATAGGAGAACGTAAGTAACTTTGATGAAGACTCTGTATGTTTCGAATCCGTAACATGGAATGCAGCTCACCGTAAGTCCCCGCAATAGCCGCGCCTCTGCGCCCAAAAGACCAGTAGACACATATGTACTTGCACAAAATGTGCAACAAGTGTAGCATGAGTATTAAATCAACGCGTGCCCAGTAAGTATCAAGTCTAACCTCGAAGAAGTAGTGACGAGGGGTCGACATTGACACTTACTAAAGGTCCAATAAAGCAATATAATAAAAACGTGAGCAGATATGAAGCATACGTAAATAGTGGAGTAAATCTGCAAATTTCATAATTTTTCTGATTATTTCTCTTTAAACATAAATTATTTTTCTCATGCTCATGAGCTACCTTAATATCTTAGAACATGTCAAGTGTCCATACCAAATAAATAATAAATACCATACAATGTCGTGCATCGTGGTAAAACTAGCTCGAGAATATTCGGCTACTAGCGGTATAACGCATGATTCTACCAAGGTCGTTCGGCCCGATCCAAAATAACATATACACTATCGATGGACGTGTGCACGATCCATAGATGCATCTATACTGCTGAGGTGTTCGGCCTGCTTCACAAGGAATGACACTTTATGAACCTCCGGAATGAGAAGCTATCACAAGACTAACACGTAAGGATGTACAATTTCTATAATGATCAAGTAATCTGCAAAAAAATTCAAGTACATGAAATTTTGGTCTTTTACTATTTCCTCTAATTCCAATATAATTCAGGTACTTCAATTTATAAGGGATGCAAACATTACAAGTAATTCATGATTTGTGTCCTAAACTACCCGGACATAAGCACAGTTAGTAGCTACGCATGGACTCTCGTCACTTCGTGCATACGTAGCCCCCACAATTAGCATCAGATATTAATTTAAATCACCTATGGGGTAAATTCCCTCTTACAAGGTTAGGCAAGAGACTTGCCTCGCTCCGAAGTTCTATAACCGACCCCAAAGCTCTTACAACACTCAAACCGATGCCCATCGCTCCAAAACTAGCCAATCAATGTACAAACCCATAATGATATACTTTACCACTCATAATGAATAATTTAAAACAAATTTCCAACTCCGCTCGAAAATTCGATAAAGTCACCCTCGGTCCCACGCGCCCGGATTCCAAAACTTTTCGAAGATAAAAATTACCCATAACATCAAGAACTCAAATATATTATTTATCCTCAATTACATGCCCAAATTCGTTGTCAAAAACCAAAAATACCAATTTCTAGGTTTTTCTTCAAACTCCCAAATTCTACTAATTTCCATGTTTAAATCCATATATAAACCACGTATTTAAATTCAAATAGGTGAGATTCACTTACCTTGCATTAGATGATGAAAATACCCTCTTGAAGAACTCCAAAAATCACCCAAGCTGTGTCAAAAATGGGTAAAATGAACCCAAACCCCGCTTTAAAACCAGTCTGCCCAGCTAAGACCTTCTTCGCATACGCGACACTCCGCTCGCGTTCGCGAAGCACAACCTGCTTCAGCTCAAATGCTTCTTTCGTGATCGTGAAGACAGGCACGCGAACGCGATGCCTTTCCACGCATGACCATCACGAAAGCGGACCATCAACGCGAACGCGTAGGCCAAAAGCTTCCCAGGCCCAACTTAACTTCGCCCAAGTCCAGAATCATCATACGAACATGTTAGCACTTACAAATCCCGATTCTGAGGTTTTTTACTCAAAATTCCAACCTTATTCAGTTCTTCCAACTTAAAGCTTCCGAAATGAGAAGTTTTTTTTTCAAATTAACTCCAAACTTCCCGAAATTCAATTGTACAAGTCATAGTACCTGAAGTGAAGCTACCCAAGACCTTAAACCACTGAACGACGTGCTAGAGCTCAAAATGACCGGTCGGGTCATTACACTAGTGGCCTTTTTGCAACCGCTAAATATGTCAAATCCTCTCCGCCTTCCTACACAAGGCATCGGCCACCACATTGGCCTTTCCCGGATAATATAATATGGTGATATTATAGAATTTCAACCACTCTAACCATTTCTGATCCTCCAAATTAAGGTCTTTCTGCTTGAACAGGTGTCGGAGACTCTAATGGTCGGTATAGACCTAAAAATGAATGCAATAAAGATAGTACCTCCAAATCTTCAGCACGTGAACAATGCTGCCAATTCTAATTCATGAACATGGTACTTCTTCTCATGAACCTTCAACTGCCAAGACACGTAGACAATCAACCTACTATTTTGCATCAATATTGTGCTAATACCAATACGCAAAGCATCACAATACATGGTATAGGATCCCGAACCTGTAGGCAACACCAATACTGGAGTTGTAGTCAAAGTAGCCTTGAGCTTCTAAAATCTCAACTCACAATTATCGGACCATCTGAAAAGAGCACCCTTTTGGGTCAACTTGGTTAATGTGGGTGAGATAGATGAAAACCCCTCCACGAACTAGCGTTAATAAACCTCCAAATTAAACCTAGGAATCTCCGAATCTCTGCAGGTTGAAGTAGGTTTAGGCCAATTTTGAGCTGACTCAATCTTCTTAGTATCCACTTTAATGCCCTTAGAACATACCACATGGCCTAAAAAGAAACTGAATCCAATCAGATCTCACACTTTGAAAACTTGGTATATAACCGACGATCCCTCAAAGTCTGAAGTACGATCCGTAGATGTTCCTCATGCTCTTCTCGACTGGGGGAGTAGAAAAAAATATCATCAATGAAGACGATCACAAAAGAATCAACATATGGCTCTAACACCCGGTTCATCAAATCTATAAAAGCTGCTGGAGCATTAATAAAACCAAATGACATCACTAAGAACTCATAGTGACCATACATAGTTCCAAAGGTTGTCTTAGGGACATCCAATGCCCTAATCTTCAACTGCTGGCAGCCAGATCGCAAGTCAATCTTGAAAAACACTTTGGACCCCTGAAGCTTATCAAATAAGTCATCAATCCTCGGCAAAGGATACTTGTCCTTGATAGTGACTTTGTTCAACTACCGATAGTCTATACACATCCTCATCGTCCTATCCTTCTTTTTCACGAACAACATTGCGCACCCCAAGGCGAGACACTAGGTATAGTGAACCCTGTGTCAAGCAAATCCTGCAACTACTCATTCAATTCCTTCAACTGAACTAGGGACATACATTATGGTATGATAGAAATGGGCTGAGTGTCTGGAACAAGATCAATGCGAAAGTTAATATATCTGTTGGGTGATATCCCCGATAAATCTTTAGGAAAAACCTTTGGGAACTCGTGCACAACTAGTACCGAATCCATGGAAGGAACCTCTGCACTAGGATCACGGATATAGGCAAAATATTCTAGACATCCTTTCTCAACCATACGCCGAGCCTTCACATAAGAAATAAGCCCGCTAATAGAATGTCGATGAGTCCTTTTCCACTCTAATAAGGCAACCCCGACATGGCTAAGGTCACCGTCTTGGGGTGACCGTCCAAAATAGCGTGATAAGGTGGTGACAACCAATCCATGCCCAAGATAACATCAAAGTCCACCATATCAAGATGTAGAAGGTCTACCGTAGTATCAAAACTCCCGATAGAAATCATACATAAGTGATAAATACGATCTACCACAATAGAATCTCTCACATGCGTGGATACATCAACGAGCGCACTCAAAGAATCACGACACATAACCAGATATAAAGAAAAATAGGAGACACATATGAATAAGTAGATCTCGAAACAAATAAAACTGAGGCATCTCTATGGAAAACTGGAAAAATACTTGTGATGACGACATTAGATGACTCTGCCTCAGGTCTAGCTGGGAATGCATAAAAATGGGGCTGGGCCCCACCACTCTGACCTCCGCCTCTCGAACGACCTCTAGCTAGCTAGCCTCCACCTCTAATGACCTAACCTCCACCTCTAGCAGCCTGACCCCCGCCTTTAGCTGGCTGAGCGGATGGTGGAGCAACTGGTTCCAGAACCATGGCACAAGAACTCTATTGTGGCATGCTGCCTTGTGACCTAGACGAGCCTCAGATCTTCACAAGTATAACAAGCACTCGGCTGGTGTGGATGTTGACCCTGAAACTGACCCTATCAACTTGAATAACCACCATGATAACTCTGGATCGGAGGTGCACTGATAGGAGCTGAAGGTGCACTATAGGCTAGTTGCTCAGGACGACATCTTAAGAACCACGACTAACCGAAGCACCATGGAATGTCCGAAGCGCTGACCGAATCGGCATGGGGGGATCGCCTCTATAAAATGAACCCCTAACTCTAGACGATGCACCACTAAAACAACCAAAGTGATGAGTCCTCTTCTCAAATACCGCCTCCCTACCCTAACCATAAATCATCTCGATCCATCTAACAATCTCTACTGCCCACTGGAAAGAAATATCATCCCCAGTCTCCTTGGCCATCAGTAGCCTCATAGAAAAAACAAGACCATCAATGAATCTCCTCATTCTCTCCCTCTCAGTAGGAAGCAAGACAACTGCATGACGATCTAAATCTACAAATCTGGTCTCATACTGGGTACCAATCATGCTACCTTACTGAAGGCGCTCAAACTGCATGCGGTACTCCTCTCTCAGAGTGAAAGGAATGAACTTCTCCAAAAATAGCTGTGAGAACTGATTTCAAGTGAGTGGCGGTGAACTTGCTGGTCTGCTCTGCTCATAATCTTGCCACCACCTCTTGGCAAAACCGGTCATCTAAAACACTGCAAAGTCAACTCCGTTGGACTCCACAATACCCATGTTGCACAACACCTCGTGGCAACAGTCAATGAAATCATGTGGGTCCTCATAAGGTGTTCCACCAAAGTGAATAGGAAATAACTTTGTGAAATTTTCCAATCTCATCAATCTCTCATAATACATCGCGGGCCTCTCCCGGGTCTGTGTAGCAATAATAGGCTGAGCCACTCCCACTAGATGAACTACTGAGTCTGATATCTGTGGGCCATCTGCTCTGGTGTGTGAATAGCGGGAGTCTGGGCTCTTCCCCCTCCCGCTTGAGAGACGGCTGGTGCCACTAGAAATACACCGGTTTAGGCCACGCTCTTCATCAGGCCCACCAGCAGAATAGAGCATCCTGAAGTACCGGGGTAGTAATAAACCCCTCTAGGACATGAGTTGGTCTAACTGGCACGGTCTGATAGGAACCTCCTCCTCCTGCTCGATCTGAGGCTCTGGAATAGGTGCTTCTGCATGTTCTCTAGGCTGAGCTCTGCCTCTACCTCTAGCTCGACCTCGGCCCTAGCCTCTACCCCTAGTAGTGGCAAAAACCTGAGCCTCCGGCTCTTGACTTGGCGTGGATGGTGTGTGTGTTCTCATCATCTGCGAGAGAACAAGAATGGAATAATTCAAACTTCAGTAATAGAGTAAAATTGCACAACAGAAAAAGAAAGAAGTGAAATTCTCCTAAAGCTCTATAGCCTCTGGAAGATAATTACAGACATCTCCGTACCGACCCTCCAGTCTCTACTAAGCTTGCTAACTCGTGAGACCTAAGAAACCTATTGCTCTGATACCAACATGTCACAACCTGGATTTCCAACCTCAGGGCCGTGATAGTGCCTAAAGTCTACTTGTTAGGCAAGCCAACATTAGATAACCAATTAGACATCTTAACAATTTTAAACAGAGTAATAACAATTATTAACGATAATTAAAGCTATAATACATGAATAAACCCATAACATAACACGGTCTTGTAAGATCCCAAAAATTTGGAGTCACCAGTACATAGGCAACTAGAATTCTGTAAGTATGGTTTGAATGTAGTACAACTGTTTGAAATGAGATAAACAATAAAGATAGAAATAGATGGATACTTCAGGGATTGCGAAAGCCAGCAACTCTAGCTCAAGTCTCTGTTGTAGATACAATTCGAGTAGAAGCACCACTAGACACAGCTGGGACCAGCACCAATATCTGTACAAGAAGTTAAAAAATGTAGCATGAGTACAACCGACCCAATATACTCCGTAAGTGTCGAACCTAACCCCCACGAGGCTATGATAAGACACCTACGTAAATCATGTACAGGTATACACATAAAGTACCAAAATAACAAGTAGGACAATTAAAATATTAACTGGGAAGGGACATGTAGAAAGGGGAGTAAGATAAGAACGACAAGTATAAAATCACTAAGTAGACTTTTTCCGAAAACAATAACAATTCAACCAATAAAATCATCAATCTGAAAATCAAGTAAAGCAATAAAATCAACAAAAGCATGGCATCACCCTTCGTGCTTTCACTATTTTCCTCACCATGTAATATCATAAATGAAATGGCACGGCATCATCCTTCGTGCTTTTACTCTCTTCCTCACATGATATGATAAATGATGATTAGCAATCAAATGAATGGCATCACACTTCGTGCTTTAATCCTCACATTCTCTCAAATAAATGATATTGTATGCAAATAAGGCATGGAAACACCCTTTGTTCTTTTCACTCTTCCTCACCAAGCAACAACACTAATCCAAAATAGCAAAACAAGGTTGGAAGTCATTTCACTTCAATCTTAGTGTAATGATAATTCATCTCAACCTTCAAAATCTCAACAACTGCAAAATAATCAATAGATATGAAGGCGAACAATTAAAGAAGTAGTAATCTAACTACCACATGGAAAGCATAGTCATTAAAACAACATAATACAATAAAATAATTTCCACCCACATGCTTTAACCTCATGAAAAACGCATATGTACTCGTCACTTTACATATACGGCGTCCCCACACATAATTTACATAGAAATTAGACCAACAAGTCCTAATCTCTCAAGTCAAAGTTAACCACGATACTTATATCACTTTGCAACCAAGTCAATCAATCAAGCATGGCCTTGCCTTTTGAACAAGCCTCAAAATCAACCAAACCTAACCAATTACCGATCAAACACTTCAAATTAATCTTTAGAAACTACTCACGAGCGAAAAAGATTCAATCTCTAATGAATTTGGAATAAGTCAACAAAAGTCAACCCCTACCCGCTTGGTTATAACTCGAGATTCAGACCCAAATCCGACTACCTATTCAACCCAAGCCCCATTATGTGATTTTTTTCGAAATCCAACCTCAATTTGAGGTATATATCTCAAATTTTCAAATCTTCAATTTCTATCCAAATCCCTAATTTGTACCGTAAAAATCCTAGATATATTGCGTAATTGAAAGGAAATGGAGTAAAGTTTCTTAACAATTTGGAAAGAAAAATCCCTTGAAAAATCGCATCTAGAGTGTTTAAGGTTGAGAAATGTTGTAAATTGAGCTAAATCCCGATTTTCCCTTCTTTTACCCAGTTGCGGATGTTGTGATTGCGAAACACAGATCGCAAATGCGAACTATGCATCAAAAGCGCAGAAGTCACTAATGAGACAAATTGTTCGCAAATGCGAATTTCCCCCTTCGCAAATGCGGACAACTTCTTCGCAAATGCAAAGCTACCCAACTTAACACTGCATTTCAATTGCGATGCCAGAGTCGAAAATGCGGACACAACAGCCATCGCAAAAGTGACTCCTTCTTTGCAGCAAAGACCCATCCCCCAACCCATGCTCGCAGATGCAAACTATTTTTCGCAAAAGCGTGGGTCTTAATTGCGGCCAGACCTCCCAAATGCAAGATCTGTAGACCTACACCAGAAACAAAAATGCACCAACTAGTTCAAGTCATCCAAAACTCATCCGATACACACCCGAAACATGTATGTAAGTCTAAAAACATCTCACAAATTTACTAGCGTAATCAAAATACCAAAATAGCATCTAAAACCACCAATCAGACATCAAAATGCATGAAATGAAAAGGAAAACTCAAGAACCTCGAGAATCTCAACCAAGCGTCTGAATCCTATCAAACCAACTCTGAATTGCACCAAACTTTGTATACAAACTTCAAATAACAAAGAGGACCTCTTCCAAGTCCCAAAATAAAAAGTAGAACCCGATAATCATAAAGTCAACCTACGGGCAAACCTAGGAAATTTTCGAACTTTCAAATTGCTAACCTTTGGCAAAATAAGTATAATCAACCTAGGGACCTCCGATTTCAATTCTGGGCATACGCCCAAGTCTAAACTCACAATATGAACCTACCGAAATCGTCAAAATATCAATCTGAGGTCGTTTACCCAAAATGTTGACCGTGGTAAACTCTAGCCTCATTTTTAGTCAAAACTTCCATTTTTATCAAAATTTAAAGCTTTTTGAAAAGCGACACGGACCACTCATGCAAACAAAGAAACATAAAATGAAGCTATGAGAGGTCTCAAGATCATGAAAATAAGGGTTAGTGATTAAAATGATCTGTCGGATTATCACATCTTCTTATCTAAGGAGGTCTCATAAAATTTTATTATTTTGGTTTTATGAACCCTAGATTTAGATATTGTGGAGATTATTGAATTTGGGGATGAAATATTTGGTTGTATTGATGATAGATATTCTTCTCCTCTCTTGAATTGGTGCCCGAGGGGCTTGGGTGAGTTCTAAATGTGTTTTGGAAGGAAATGAAGTTGATGCAATATCTGGTGCAGCTAATGCGAGCTTCGCTTTTGCAAAGTCAGGGTCGCATTTGCGGAGTTGGGCTGGGAGCTGAAGACTTCACATTTGCAAAGAAAACATTGCATTTGCAGCTGGTGGGGGGGCATCACATTTGCGAAAGAGTGGCTGCATTTTCAATCTTGGGTAATTCTGGATCGTTTCGTTTTTGCGAAGCCTGTGTCCGCAATTGCGAATTGGGTGTCACGACCCAATTTACAACATATGCCATCATGGCGCCCAACGATTCTGTTAGGAAAGCCAACGATGAGCCTCCAACTTATTTATCCATTCTTAACTTCTAAAATTCAGAATTTCATTAAGTAAATGGGGTTTAATTTAGAAAACCATGGAAAACATACATTTCTTCTTACTAAGTCACAGAGTGTGAATAAAACATAAGCGAAGTAATAATAATAACATTAGGTACAACCGTGATCATCTACTAGAACACCCAAAATCTGGTGTCACAAGTGTATGAGCAATCTAGTAGAATATGCAAAATCACTATAGCTATTGCCTGAAATAAAATAGACAGAAATGATAAACATGACAAGAAGGAGACTCCGGGTGTTGCAGATCAAAGCAAGGAGAATAGCTCACCACTAAATCCCCCAGTAGTGCTTCTAGGCGCCCGAATGACCACCTGAAGTACATGTTTCGGTACCTTTACAATTAATGTAGAAGTGTAGTATGAGTACGTAAATCAACGCGTACCCAGTAAGTATCTGGTCACCTCGAAAAAGTAGTAACGAGGGGTCGACTTTGACACTTACTAAGGGTTAAATAATAAATCACATAAAGTAGACATGTCTGAAACACAACAAGTAGCAACGAGACAGATAGATATCAATAATAAAACTTCCAAACAAGAATTTTTACAAAATCACAAAATACTATAACTTGCATCGAAGTCACAAGACCAACTGATACCTACACCAATTCACATCTCAAGTATTGTGCACGAGTCTGCTGAGGTGAATGACTCGATCCGATAAAAATATCATTACATAATACCGTCGAGGGGAATGATCCGATCCTATAAGAATATCTGACAATACCGCTGAGGTGAATGGCTCGATCCCATAAGAGTAATTTACAACACCGCCAAGGCGAACGACCCGATCCCATAAGAATGGTGTTACACGATACTGGCGAGGCAAACAATCCAATCCCATAAGAATGGTGTTATAAGATATCGTCGAGGCGAACGTCCTGGATCCCATATAAATAGAGAAACTCTCTCACTCGTGAAGATACATGCGTGTTGAGAAGACACAGAACTACCATTCATCAATCAATTCTCGAAATCCAAACTAAGGTATTCAGTCAATATATTAATTCTAATATCAATCCCGATCATAAATTCAAATAATCAATCAAACCGGTTTAATTCAAATTGTACATTTAAGGCATGATGTGGATCTAAGTCTACCCGGACATAAACATGAATCTACCTACGCATGCACTCTCATCACCGCGAGCGTAAGTAGCCCCCACAACAAGTAGCACACAATAATTAAAATACCTACGAGAATGATACCCTTTTACAAGATTAGGCAAGAGATTTCCCTCGCTTCCAAACCCACTACTTAGCTCTCAACCCTCACTTGTCGCCTCAAATCGATGCTGAGCAACCCAGAAACTAGTCAAAGATCGTATAAACCAATTAATATATGCTCAAATGTTCTTAAATAATTATTAGAGTAATTTTCCAACCCCACTCGAAAAGTCCACAAAAGTTAGTCCTAGGCCCGCGTACCCAAAAATTTCAAATGTTAATATTACACATGGAATTACGAACTCAAATATATAACACATTCCCAATTCCATTATCAATTTTGTGGTCAAATGTAGTTTTGCTAAACCCTAGGTTCTTCAACAAAAATCTCAAAATTCCCTAAATTTCTATGTTAAAATCTACCCATAATCCATATATTTAACTCGCAATAAGTGAAAATCACTTACCTTATGATTCTTGGTTAAAAACCCCCCTCCAAAGTGCTCCTAAATCTCCCAAGAAAAATAAAAAGTGTGGAATATGAGCCTAAGACCCGAAACAAATAGGTAAAAGCACTTGCAGATGTCGCATTTGCGACCCAGCGTTTGCAATTACGACCCAAGGATCGCAAATGCGATGCCTGGCAATATTCACAGGTGTCTCAATTGGGACCATAAGATTGCAATTACGAAGGATATCTTGGACTAGCTCAGTCACAAATGCAACAAATGACATCGCATTGCGGAATCTCAAAGAGTGAACAAAAGTCGCAAATGCAACAAACAGTTTGCAAATGCGAGTTGTCTAGCCTCCAAGCCTGTTCGCAAATGCGACCCTAGCTTTGCAATTACAAAGCCAGTCCACACTTCTGCAATGTCGCATTTGTGATGCAATCCTCACAAATGTGGGGTTCACACACGCGAACAGGTTCTCACATTTGCGAGACCTACAACACCAGCAAGGAACCAACAAAAACTAAAACAAGTTTAAACACTTCAAAATACATTCGAACCTAACCCGACCCCCCGGGGCTCCACACCAAACTTCCACCCAAGTATAGAAACATCATACGAATTCGCTCGCGAGATCAAAACACCAAAATAATGTCAGGGACCATGAATCGACCACCAAAACGCATATAAATCACATTGAAACTCGGAAATCGCTAAGATCACCATTAAGCATCTGATTCCTACCAGACCAACTAGGAGTGACACCAAACTTTGCACACAAGTTATAAATGAAGAAAGGGACCTATTCCAAGTCTCAAAATCAAAATCGGAATCTGATAGACATAAAGTCAAACTCAGTCAAACTTAGGAAATTCTAAACCTCCAAAATTGCAAACTTTCAGCAAAAAGAGCCAAGTCAATCTAGGGACCTCCAAATCCAAATTCGGGCATATTCCCAAGTCAAAAATCACCATACAAACCCATAGGACCATCAAAACACCGTTCCGATGTTGTTTTCACAAAGTGTTGACTTAAGTCAAACTTGGTCATCTTAGACCATCATAATGGAAATAAGTGTTTCGGATTCCACCATAACTCTTCCAAAATCAAATCAATTATCCCTGTAAGTCATAAAACAGGAAAAGCACATGAAAGTATTAAATAGTGAATAGGGATCTGGAAAGAAAAATGACTGTTTGGATTGTTACATTCTCCACTACTTAAACAAACGTTTCTCCTCGAACGGGTTTAGAATCATACCTGAAGTGCCAAATAAGTGTGGATATTTTCTCCGCATGTCCTCCTCGGTCTCTCAAGTATCCTCCTCGACTAGTTGACCCCTCCACTGGACCTTCACCGCTGAAATCTTCTTAGACCTCAACTTGTGGACCTGCCTGTCAACACTAGCAACTGGATCCTCCTCATAACCCAAGATCTCAATAGCTGAACTGTGTTGTAATCCAACACATGGGACCTGTCGTCATGGTACCTCCAAATCATAGACCAGATCATAGACACAAGGAATACCCGATGAACTCTCGATAGACTAGGAGGAAAAACAAGCTTGTATGCAACCTCACCAACTCTCTCCAACACCTCGAATAGACTAATGAACCTCAGACTCAACTTGCCCCTCTTTCTGAACCTCACAATACTATTCATCAACGAGAGTTTCAAGAGTACCTTCCCACCCACATAAATGACAAACCATGTACCTTCTTATCCTCTTAAATCTTCTGCCTGGACTGTACTGTACGAAGTCACTTCTGAATTAATTTTACCTTATCCAAGGCATCCCTCACCATATCCATACCATATAACTTAGCCTCGCTAGGCTCAAACCAACTGATGGGGAATAACATCGTCAGCTATACAAGGACTAAAATGGAGCCATCTTGATGCTGGACTGATAACTATTGTTATAGGCAAACTCGGCCAACGGTAAGAATCGATCCAACTACCCTCTGAAGCCAATCACACATGATCTGAGCATATCCTCCAGAATCTGAACTGTCTGCTCCGACTGCCCATCGATCTGCGAATGCAAGGTCGTGCTGAGTTCTACCCAGGTGCCCAGCTCATTCTTTACAACTCTCCAAAAATGCAAGGTGAATTAAAGGCCTCTATCTTAAATAATGAAATAGTCACGCCATGCAACCAAACGATCACCTGAATATAAATCTACTCCGACCTCTTTGAAGTGTTTGTAGTCATCACCAGAATGAAGTGTGTAGACTTGGTCGGTCTGTCGAATAACCCAAACGGCATCAAATTTTCTCAACGACCAAAGAAAACCAACCACAAAATCTATATTGATGCGCTCCCATTTCCACTCCCGTATGACCATATACTAAAGTAAGCCACTTGGCCTCTGATGCTCGTACTTAACCTGTTTGAAATTTAAACATCTCGCAACAATGTCCTTCTTTATACGCCGCCACTAGTAATGCTGCTTTAGGTCACGATACATCTTTGTGGCACCTAGATGAATAGAATAACACAAACTGTGTGCCTCCTCTATAATCGTCCCTTCAAGCCATCAACATTAGGAACGCATAAGTGACCATGGAGTTGTAGAACACCATCATCTCCAATAGTAACCTCCTTGGCTTCACCTCGTAGTACCGTCTCTCTAAGTACCGACAATTGTGGATCATCACACTGACAAGCCAATCCACTTGAATAAAGAAGACTTAGCCACCTGCAAGAACCCGACTGGGCTTTGAGATATACAACCTCACAAGTTGGTTAGCTAAGGACTAAATGTCCAAAGATAATGGCCTCTCTTCTACTAAAATGAACCCCAACCTACCCATACTCTCGGCATTTCTTCTCAAGACATTCGTGATCACATTCGCCTTGCCCGGATGATAAAAAATGGTAATATCATGATTCTCAGTTACTCAAGCCACCTGCGCTGCCTCAGATTAAGATCACTCTGCTTAGATAGATGCTGCAAACTACGATGATCATCTATGTACACCTCACACGACACTCCATAAAGATAATGCCTCCAGATCTTGAGAGCATGAACTATCATCGCCAACTCCAAACCGTGCACATGGTAATTCTTCTTGCGGTACCTCAACTAAAGTGAAGCATATACAATTACTCGTCCCTCCTGCATCAATGCATAACCCAATCCAATGAGTGAATCATTGCGATACACAATATATATCCCTAAATTGGAGGGAAAAACCAATACAAGTGTTGTGGTCAAAGCTGTCTTGAGCTTCTAAAAGCTCGCCTCACAATCATTGGACCATCTGAACTGATCACCCTTCTAGGTTAATCTAGTCAAAGGAGCTGCAATAGATGGGAAGCCCTCCACAAACGGACGATAATAACCTGCTAGCCCCAAGAAACTCCTGATCTCGGTCGCTGTGGTAGGACGAGGCCAAATCTGAACTGCCTCGACCTTCCTAGGATCCACCTTAATACCCTCATCTTACAACACATGCCCTAATAAGGCCATTGATTCTAACCAGAAATCTCACTTGAAAACTTAGCATATAGCATATGTTCCTTTAAGGTCCGAAGCACTATCCTCAAATGTTGCTCGTGCTCTTCTATGCTACGCGAGTAGATCAATATGTCATCAATGAAACCGAATACCCGATCCATCAAATTCAAAAATACTACTGGGGCATTAGCCAAGCCGAAAATCATCATTAGAAACTCATAGTGCCCATATCTAGTCCGAAAAACTGTCTTTGAAATATTCGAAGAATGAATCCTCAAATGATGATACCAAAATCTCAAGTCAATCTTTGAGAACATTCTATCACCCTGTAGTTGATCAAACCAGTCATCAATGCGTGATAACGGGTACTTATTCTCGATGGTAAATTTGTTCAGCTGGCGGTAATCAATGCACATCCGCGTACTCACATCCTTCTTCTTCACAAATAATATTGGTGCACCCAAAAGAAACACACTCGGCCTGATAAATCCCTTCTCGAGCAACTCGTGAAGTTGTTCCTTCAACTCACTCAACTCTACTGGAGCCATGCGATAAGGAGAAATAGAGATAGGCTGGGTGACTAGTGCCAAATCAATGCCAAAATCGATAACACGATCCGGTGGCATGCCTAGTAAATCAGCAGGAAATACATAAGAAAAATCCTAGACCACAGGAACTGAATCTATCGTGTGTGTCTCCACAAAAGTATCTCAAACAAATTCCAGATAGGCCAAACAACCCTTCTCGACCATATGTCGAGCCTTCAGGAAAGAGATAACCCAACTGGATATACTAATAGATGAGCCTCTCCACTCCAACATAGTCAACTTTGGCATCGCCAATGCAATAGTCTTGGTGGCAATCGAGAATGTCATGATACGGATAAAACCAATCCATGCCTAGGATAACCTTGAAATCAATCATATCTAGCATGGGCACAAATACATAGAAAGTCACAATATAGGACTGGTAAACCCGATCCACAACAATAGAACCACTCGCTAGCATGGGCACAAATACAAAAACACCCAAGGACTCACGAGATACATCCAAATGAGGAGAAAATAGAAAAGAGGTATAGGAATGAGTAGCCCTGGATCACATAGTATCAAAGCATCTCTACGGCAGACAAAATTAATACCCGTGATCCCTACGTTGGAGGCAACTACCTCTGGTCTAGCTAGGAAGTAATAGAATCTAGGCAGAGCACCACCTAACTGGCCTTCACCACTAGGGTGACCCCCAGCTGGTGTGTATAATCATGGGCCAATGGTCCTGCTACGCTGCCTTGCCCAGAAGTCTGGGACAAAAATTTCAGGTGACCCAACTCCCCGCATTAAAAACAACCTCTCTAAGTGAAAACCTGGTGACTCTGAGCCTAACCTTGATAGCCTGAATACCCACTAGAGGAACCCTAAATAGATGGCGGACGGTGAGTACTCTTTGGAATGGAACTAAAGTAGGGCGACACCGGAGCACTCCCGAATAGGCTGTGGTGTTGAATGCATGTGCCTGCTAGGATGTCCCCTCATAAATTGACCCCTGCCCCAGACGAGGCTCTAGAATCCACCAAAATGCTGAGGCCGTTTATCCCTCAACAAAAACTCTATGCTATAGTTGCGGATAAACTCGATCCTCCCAGATATCTCCACAACCTGGAAGAATGAAGTCCCTATCTCCGCCTCTCGGGCCATAGAAACCTGAATCTCAGGGTGCAAACCCGCGATAAACCTCCACACTCTCTCTGTATTTGTGGGGAGTATGATATGATACACACCGGATTACCATGCTTAACGAGGATGATTTTAAAGTCAACATCGTAGCAATGGAGTGCTTTAATGGTGTCAAGATTAAGAAGGCTATATTTACAAATTATATAGTTAGGCTAGTCTTATAATTTAGGTCTACTTAGCTTCCTTACTAGCCTAAGGGTATTTAGTCATTTAGCCTAAATAGCACTCTAGTATAAATAGTCCCTTCCTCGCATTTTGAAAGGAAACTTTTGATGATAGATTGAAAAAAAAGACCAAACCTTGAGAGGTTTAGGGTACCTTTTATTTTTCTTTATTTACCATGTTTTCTAGATTATCTATGTTAGGTTCAGCATGTATGAGTTCTTGTTCATACTCTTGGATTATCTTTTGTATTTGAATGTTAATTCATTATTCTAGTTGATATGTCTTTTAGGGGCTTTGACTTGCATTCTTTACTTAGATTAATCTATGTTAGTTGTCCTTCTTCTTCCTAGATTAGTTTTTATTATAGTAATTCAAGGGGTCTAACTAGTTCATATTTAGGTTCTTATCTTTCTTTATATTAAACCGTAATCCTCTATCTTGTTTGATTTCCTGTATTTATTCATTTTTCGATAAGATTTCATATCATCTTGGTATCACTCAATATATGTGTCACTCAACACCCGTGTTTACACTCAAAGGTCAAAGGTTTTTGCGACCTCGATCAATTGAACTCACCACTCAAGCTTCTTTCCACACAAGAGTATTTTAAAACTTCTTTTCACAACCAGTGTTTTCAATTCAATTCAAGTAGGCAATCAAGTATCGGTTCCAAATGGAATTTATGCGACACCAAAGAGGGACAATCTCCCTCCTCCACTACCCATACCACCTTAAGAGCCTCAGATGATTAACAACCCACTTTTTTTACATGATCAAGATGACACCTTGAATGAGTTGGACAACATCGAACATGTTTTCAATGATGAATATAAGGGGAATGAAGTGAACCAAAGGGGAAGAGGCCAAATGAGATCGCAAACATCCTTAAAAAATTCAAAGAGAAAAAGTAAGGATGAGAGACAAAAGATAGAGAGAAGTAAGGGAGAGAAAAGTGACAACTCTAGAATGAAAAAGAGAGAAAGTGTGGAGTGAATTGAGTGAGTTGTCACAAGAAAAGAGTTAATAACTTGGAAGAAAATGAGAGAAAAGAAAGTGGGAAAACAAAAAGAGAGTGGGATTTTCCTTATTCTAATGCTACTAACCTTTCTTTTTTCTCGTTGTTTTGTATCTTGTGAAGGGACTTTTGGAGAGGAGCCATAAAGTGAAGTTCAATCCACATTGAAGAGCTTAAAAGAAGATCAATCTACCTCTTCAAGATAACTTATGGAATCCATTGATCAAGTTCAAGATAAAGAGAATGCTTTAGGAGTCCTTCAAAGTAAAATAGATTATCCTTCTGCTCTTAGTACTTTAGTTGATTATGGTAACACTTTGAGTTTGAAAGATAACTACGGCATTGATGAGTTTGATATTTCCTTATCTTGTGATGTGAATGATATTTCTTTATCGTGTGTATTGTTGGATGCTTCTAGCTCTTTGTTTAATGACTCTTTAGCTAGTGATATGAGTGATGTTGAGTCTTATGATAGTCCACCTATATGGGATGATGTATGTGATGATTCTTTTGACTCTACTTTAACTTTTTGGGAAGAAAGTTTTGATCTTTATAAAGAAGTGAGTCAAGAAGAATGTGTTGATGAATTTTTTGATTCTATTTCCTTTACTTTGGAAGAAAGATTCAATTTTTATGATGACATAGGAAAATTTGAATGTGGTTATTTGGTTGATACAAAAAAGGAAAGTAAAGTTTTTGATGCTAGCACTAGTATTAATTTCCTTACTTATCTTATTCCTACTTTTGAAAGAACATTCTCGTTAGATTTTGCTAATACTTCTATGAGAAAAAGGTAAGAATGTTTCTTTTGGGGTTGTAAATGATCATTGTGAGAAAAAAGAGCCTAACTTTATTGATTATTTTGTGAAGGTTCAATAAGAGAAAGTCGTTAAGGGTAAGGAAAGCCTTGAACTAACACTTCGGCATATTATTTGTCAAGAGGTTTTTTTCTTTTGTCCAAAAGCAAGAATGGTATGTACGTTTGTCTTATGCTTATCTTGTGTTTATCTAAGGCCATTGAGGTAAATATGCATAACTTTGAGTATTTTGATATTCTTTATATGATGATTCATGATGAACTTAGCCTATCTCTTAAGTTTTCATGTGACATTATTGTTGGAAATTATGTGGATACTCGGGGATTAAAGTTTGTTTTTGACCCCCAGAGTTATTTCTTATTGTGGTAAAGTGTCATTCTTTGGATTGGTGAGTATAGTTCTTATTGCTTCTTATGACACTCGGTTATACCATAAAAGTGTGCACTTTGTTGAGAATTTTATAAGATTATGGTTTTATTGGAAGCATAAAACTTTACACTCCCTTGATTATTCTCATGAGCATTATTTTTCTTATAGTCAAGTTTGTGTCGTTTGTGTTGAAGATGTATTCTTCCTAGATTATGACATCTGGCTATATCATTAGAGTGTTACTTTTGAGTGCAAGATTGAGAACTTTGATCTTTTAGCTTGGATATACAATACTTTGATTGTGATTGGCTTGATACTTATATGTGCCTCTTTCTTGGTTTTGCAAAGTCCAAATTCGAGGACGAACTTCTTTCGGGGGGGGGGGGGGGGNCACCAGATTATCATGCTTAACGAGGATGATTTTCAAGTCAACATCATAGCATTGGAGTGCTTTAAATGTTTCAAGATTAAGAAGGCTATATTTTCAATTTAACTCTTTAGGCTAGTCTTATAATTTAGGTCTACTTACCTTCCTTACTAGCCTAAAGGTATTTTAGTCATCTAGCCTAAATAGCACTCTAGTATAAATAGTCCCCTCCTCTCATTTTGAAAGGAAGATTTTGATGATGGATTGAAATCAAAGACCAAACCTTGAGAGGTTTAGGGTATCTTTTATTTCTCTTTATTTACCATATTTTCTAGATTATCTATGTTAGATTTATCATGTATGTGTTCATGTTCATACTCTTTATCTTTTGTGTTTGAATGTTCATTCATTGTTCTAGTTGATATGTCTTCTTGGGGATTTGAAATGAATCCTTTACTTAGCTTAATCTATGTTAGTTTTTCTAGTTCTTCCTAGATTAGTGTTTATTATAGGAATTCAGGGGGTCTAACTAGTTCATAGTTAGGTTCTTGTCTTTCTCTATTTTAAACCCTAATCTTCTATCTTTTTTGATTCCGTTTGTTTTTGCATTATCCGTGTTTTCGATACGATTCTGTATCATGATAGCTGCATGACTAGGCAAGTCCATGAATCTAGTCTCATAGTCGGTCACAGACTTCTTACCATGTTAGAGCCGCTCAAACTAACCCCGTAGCACTCTCTGTGAAGGTGGAATATACTTCTCTAATAAGAGGTGTGTGAACTGATCCCAAGTAAAGGGAGGTAAACCTGCTGGCCTGCTCTGGAGATAAGACTACCACCACCTACGGGCCTTCCCCTCTAGCTAAAACATGGTGATGTCCATCTTGTTGGACTCCACTACCCCCATATAATGCAACCTCTCCCTATAACGGTCAATGAAATCTTGTGGGTCCTTTGACCTCTCACTGCTAAAGACAGGAGGATGAAGCCTGGTCATCTGTCCATCTACTTCTTCTCCTGAATGATCGCAGACGGTCTGGTCTCTGCTCTAACTACTGCAATTGACTGAACCCCGCCCGCAAGCAGTGCACCTAGGGTTTGATAAACAGTAGCAGCGTGCCCAAGAGCATAAGCGGTAGGGTCTGTGCTAACCCTCCCATTTGAGATGTGGATGGATCTGCTGGGAATAGTCCAACTTAAGTCATATAATCCATTAACCGCAATATATAGCTCATGACCTCCTGAAAGCCCGGTGCAGTCATTAAATATGTTGGATCAGCTCGAGTGTAGGTACCTTATCCTTCTCCTAGATAATAGGATCATCCACCGGATCCACTGGCGGTATTACTAGGGCAACTCTAGAACGCCCTTGTCCTCTAGCAGGAGTTGTGGCTCTAATGCCATGATACCAAACTTTAACTTCCAAAACTACTCAACAATTATGAAATAAGCAATAATTACGAAGAAAATAATCAAATAAATAATAAACTAACCTCAACATGGATATCATAATTAACAATGCAATAAAACACAACGAAACAAGTTCCACCCGCATGCTTAACCTATCAACAACGCATAAGTACTCATCACCTCACATATAAGTTGTTCCCACACATAAAACACGTTGCAAATAGACGAACAAGTCATATTCCCTTAAAGTCAAGGTTAACCACGACACTTAACTTGCTCTGTAATCAAATTAAAGCTCAACCAACGCCTTTCCTCCAAAATTCACCTCCAAACCAATCAAATTTAACCAAATATAGTTCAAATAATCCAAAATAAGCTTTAAAAAACCCATGAGTGAAAAAATTCAATCTTTAATGACTTTGGAAAAAGTCAACAAAAGTTAACCCCGGGCCCGCTCGGTCAAAATCTGATATTCAGACCAAAACCCAATCACTCATTCACCCCTGAACCCGATTACGTGATTAGTTCGAAAGCTGACCTCAATTGAGGTCTAAATCTCAATTTCTCAAATTTCTCAATATCTACCATGAACAAGCATAGGTTAAAGGCTAGAAATAAATGGGTGTTGATGGAAATGGAGGAAAACGAGTCAAAATCTACTAACCTATGAAGTGGGGATGAAATTTCTCTTCAAAATCGCCTCTAGGCCGAGCTCAAATGTGGAGATGGTGAAAAATGAAGAAAATCCCAAGTTTGGGATATTTAATTGGCCGGGTGTCAGGTCTTCATCGCGTTCACGAAGGACGTGACACGATCGTGAAGCACAACAGTCCAATTAGCCTACACATTCGCGATGTTCTTCATGCATTCACAAAGGCTTATCCCTCTTGGCCTTCGCGTTCGTGAACAAGGGCTCGCGTTCGCATAGAACACTTAGTAACTCCCCTCCCAAACCCATACCCATCGCGTTCGCGTGGTATTGGTCGCGTTCGTGAAGGGTGATCCCACCATTGCTTCGCGTTCACGACCTCAACTTCGCGTTCGCATAGAGGAAATCCCACCCCAGCCCAGGTTACCCTTCGCGATCGCTAATAACAAAGCACCAGACACCAAAATCTCTGAAACCAGTAATCTTCTAAGTTCAAAATCAATTCGTAACCTACCCAAAACTCACGCGAGCCCCTGGGGCTCCAAACCAAGTATGCACACAAGTGTAATAACATTATAAAAACTCTCTATAGCGATCAGAACACCAAAATAGCACCTAGAACTATGAATAAGACATCAAAATGTATGAAATTTTTCAAGGATTCTTAAGAACTTTCAAATTTACAACCGGACGTCCGAATCACGTCAAATCAACTCCGTTTTGCACCAAATTTTGCAGAAAAGACATAAACAGTGAAATGAGTCTATTCCAGGTTCCGGAACCAAAATACGAACCCAGTAGAAATAAAGTCAACCTATGGTCAAACTTAGGAATTCTTTAAACCTTCAAATTACTAGTTTTCAACAAATTACATTTAATCAAGTTAGGGACTTCCATATACAATTCCAGGCATAAGCCCAAGTCCCAAATTACGATATAGACCGACTGAGACCGTTAAAACACTGATTCGGGTCCATTTATACGAAATGTTGACCATAGTCAACTCGAGTCATTTTTAAAGCTAAAATTCACATTTTCTTCACTTTTTCACATAAAAACTTTCCAAAAAAAGATACAGACTGAGCATTTAAATGAAGGAAGGCTAAACGGAGCTATTCGAAGTGTCGAAACACAGGAATGAAGGCTAAAACTAAAAATTACTTATCGGGTCATCACATGCTCCACCTCTAAAACAAACGTTCGTCCTCGAATGGACATAGAAAGGTACCTCGACTGGTGAAAAGGTGTGGGCATTTACTCCGCATGTCTGACTCAGACTCCCACGTGGCTTCCTCGATCAGCTAACATATCCCTTGTACTCTAACTGAAGGATAATTCTTAGACATCCACTTCTGGACCTGCCAGGCTAGAATAGCCACCGGATTCTCCTCATAAGTCAAATCATTTTCCAGTAAAAGTAAGCTGAAATCTAACACATGGGACGTATCTTCGTGATACTTCTGGATCATGGAGAAATGGACCACCGAGTGGACTGCTGATAAACTAGGTGGCAACGTGAGCTTGTAGGCCACCTCACCTCACCCACTATATCAAAATCTCAAAGGGTCTGATATACCTAGGTCACAACTTGCCATTTTTTCTGAACCTCATAACACCCTTCATGGGTGAAACACGAAGCAAAACCCTCTCTCCAACCATGAACGCAACATCGCGAACTCTATGATCGGCATAACTCTTCTACCTAGAATGAGTTGTGCGAAGTTGATCCTTAATCATCTTGACCTTTTCCATGGCATCTTGAACCAAATCGGTACCCAAAAATCGAGCCTCTCCCGACTCAAACTAACCAACTGGCGAACGGCACCGCCTCCCGTATAATGCCTCATAGGGAGCCATCTGAATACTCGATTAGTAGTTGTTGTTGTAGAAAATCTTCACAAGTGGCAAGAACTGATCCCAAGAACCCTCGAAATACATAACACAGGCGCGAAGCATATCCTCCAATATCTGAATGGTGCGCTTGGAGTGAATGTAGGTGGACTGATGTACTCAACTCAATCCATGTGCCTAACTCACTTTTTACATCCCTCTAGAAGTGCGATGTGAACTGCGTACCCTGATCAGAAATAATGGACACCGCCACACCGTGAAGACGAACGATCTCGCGAATATAAATCTCAGCCACTCGCTCTGAAGAATAAGTAACTACTACTAGAATGAAATGCACCAACTTGATCTACCTGCCCATAATGACCCATACTGCGTCGAATTTCTTCAAAGTCCGGGGAGCCCAAAAACAATATCCATGGTAATACGCTCCCACCTTCAAGTTGGGAATCTCAAGCTTCTGAAGCAAGCCGCCAGGCCTCTGATTCTCGTACTTTACCTTTTGCCAATTCATACACCGAGCTACATATACAACTATGTTCTTCATTCTTCTCCACCAATAATGTTGTCGCAAAATCCTGATACATCTTGGCGAACCCGGATGAATAGAATACCGCAAACTGCGGGCCTCCTAAAGAATCAACTCAGAAAGCCCATCCACATTGGGCTCTGAAACATCTAACCTCATGAACTTATTGGCCAAAGCCTGAATCTCTGATGCAAGCGGCCTCTCACCAACTGGAATATACGCAAGGCTACCCATGCTCACCGTCTTTCTACTCAAGGCATCGGCCACTACATTAGCCTTCTCGGGATGATACAAAAAGGTGATATCATAGTCTTTCAACATCTCCAACCACCTCATCTGGCTCAAGTTGAGATCCTTTTGCTTGAACAAATACTGTAGAATCTAATGATCCGTGAACACCTCACACGACACGCCCGTAGAGGTAATTCCTTCAAATCTTCAGTTCATGAACAATGGCTACCAACTCTAGGTCATGCACATGGTAATTCTTCTACTGAACCTTCAACTACCGCAATGCGTATGCAATCACCCTTCCATCCTGCATCAACACTGCACCGAGCCTAATACGTGATGCATCACAATACACCATGTAGGATCCTGAACCTAGCAGCAACACCAACACTAGTGCCGCAGTCAAAGCATTCTTGAGCTTCTGAAAGCTCAACTCACACTCATCAGACCACCTAAACGGAGAACCCTTCTAGGTCAATCTAGTCAATGGGGCTGCTATGGACAAAAACTTCTCCACGAATCGGCGATAATAACGCGCCAAACCCAGGAAACTCCGAATTTCTGTAGCTGAAGTAGGTTTAGGCTACTTTTGAACCGCCTCAATCTTCTTAGGATCCACTTTAATGCCCTCGACCAATACAATATTCCCCAAAAAGGCAACAGAATCCAACCAAAACTCACACTTTGAAAACTTGGTATATAACTAACTATCTCTCAGAGTCTGAAGTACAATATGAAGATGCGGCTCAAGTTCATCTCGACTTCGGGAGTAGATCAAGATATCATCAATGAATACGATCACAAAGGAATATAAATACGGCTTAAATACCAGTTCATCAAATCCATAAAGGATGTGGGGGCCTTTATCAACCCAAATGACATCACTAGGAACTAATAATGTCCATATCGGGTCAGAAAAGATGTCGTACGGACATCGCATGCCCTAATCTTCAACTAATGGTAGTCATAACTCAAATCAATCTTCAAAAATACTTTGGCACCTTGAAGCTGATCAAATAAGTCATCAATCCTTAACAATGGGTACTTGTTCTTGATATTGACTTTGTTCAACTGCCGATAGTCTATACACATCCTCATCGAACCATCTTTCTTCTTCACAAACAACATAGGCGCACCCTAAGGTGAGACACCAGGTCTGATGAATCCCTTATCAAGAAAATCTCACAACTTCACGTTCAGTTCCTTCTCTTATGGCGAGGCCATACGATATAGTGGAATAGAAATGGGCTTAGTGCCCGGAGCCGAATCCATGCAGAAGTCAATATCTCTATCAGGTGGCATTCCCGGCGGATCTGCAGGAAACACATTTGGAAACTCACGTACAACCGGTACCAAATCTGTGGAAGGAACCCCCGCACTAGAATCGCGAACATAGGCAAAATAAGCTAAACATCCCTTCTCGACCATGCATCGAGCCTTCACATAAGAAATAATCCTGCTGGTATAATGACTAGGAGTCACTCTATACTCTAATCGAGGCAACCCCGACATGGCTAAGGTTACCGTCTTGGCTTGACAGTCCAATATAACATGATAGAGTGACATCCAATCCATGCCCAAACTAACATAAAAGTCCATCATATCAAGAAGTAGGAGATCAACACTAGTCTCAAATTGCAATCGGATTTCAAAACTAATTACATAATCGCACTCGGGGATGAACGAGTAATTAGATTATGGTCCGAATCTCAAGTTTAGACCAAGGGTCCCGGGTTGACTTTTGTTGACTTTTTGGGAAGAGTTTAAAGATCATAACTTTATGTATTATAATTGATTTCACTTGCATTGTTTGATGTTATTGAATCCATTTTGGTTAGATTTGATTGCTTTGGAGGCGGATTTAGAGGAAAGGCCCGGGTTGAGCTTTGATTTGCGTGTGGAGCGTGGTAAGTGTTGGGTCTAACCTTGATTTTAGGAAATATAAACCCTTGAGCTATGTGTTATGTGAATTAAATGTGCAGCGGTGTATGTGCGAGATGGCAAGTGTATATACGCCGTCAATATAATTGTTCCATGATTTTTCGTATTCCATTAATTATTTTATTTCATGTCTTAACTGTTACATGCTTTAATTGCTTCCTACTCTTTAACGTGCTACTTGTCACTTATTATTCTCGTATTAAAATATTAGGTTCTCACATGCTTCCATGATTAATTGCTACTTGCCTTAATTGTCATACTTGTACACTTTAATTGTCTTATATTTGACTTGGCTTGATGCTTTGTAGTAATTGTAGAATTATTTGATTTAGTAGAGAGTTCCTTATTGCTTTGCTTTCATACTCTTTCGTCATAGAAATTCTTGTGAACTGAGTTGTTGAATTTGATCACATTTATTGATTTTATGGATCGGGTTGTACGCCGCAACAAATGGAATAAATGAGGCTTGATATTGATATGGTAAGATTGGGTTGCACGCACCAACAAAATTTATATGTGATTTTGATATGGTGAAATAAGGGAGAATTGTGATATTGATTCTGATTATATGGTGGGATTAGGTTACGCTGTAACAGATTTTATATGTTATTCTTATTATTGATATGGTGAAATAAGGGAGGATTGTGTTTGATTCTGAGGACTGATGTTTCTAGTTTTATTGATTTTCGATGATTGAGTTTATTTTCATAAGTTAACTACCTTACTTTTCCTGTATTTCTTTCCTGTTACTATTATTATACTGCGTACATGTTATTATAAGTTACCCGCCTTAGCCTCGTCACTACTTCATCGAGGTTAGGCTCGGCAGTTACAGAGTACATGGGGTCGGTTGTACTCATACTACACTTTACACTTCTTGTGCAGATTTTGGAGTCGGTCCTAACGGTGGGTCATTAGATTTCTCAGATTGATTTCTTGGTAGAGACTTGAGGTACATCTTCTCGGGATTCGCAACCTTGAAGTCCCCTTCTACTTTATTCTAGTTGTTTATTTCATTTCAGACAGTTATGCTTCATTCTGACCATTACTTGTATTATTCTAGTCGTTTGTGCACTTGTGACACCAATTCTGGGATTATATCTAGATATTGTGGTTACTATGGTTTTTCTCACTCTATTTCAGTTCTATTTCAGCTTATTCAGTTTACTTGGTATTAGTTAATTTGATTGGTAAAAATTGCTAGAAACTATACGAACATTGGCTTGCCTAGCAAATTAAATATTGGCGTCATTACGGTCCCAATGATGGGAATTACGGGCCGTGACAAGTTGGTATCCAAGCACTAGGTTGCCTAGGTCTCATGAGTCTTGAGCAAGCTTAGTAGAGTTTGGAGGATCGGTACGGAGACGGCTGTACTTATCTTCCAGATGTTATGGAGTTTAGGAACAATTTCACTTCTTTCTTTCTCTATCGTGCGATTTTATTCTATCATTGATGATTGAACCAATCTATTCTTATTCTTTCGCAAATGGAAAGAACACGCATGACAACTACAGTCGGATAGGAGCCGGAGCCCCCTATGGAAGCTACTACCAAGGGCAGAGGCCGAGGCAGAGCTCAGCCTAGATATCGAGCAGCACCACATGCAGGAGCCTTAGATTGATCACAAGGAGGAGGTTCCAACTCAGAACGTACCCATCAGACTAGTTCAGGTCCCATATAGATTCATAGATGCTCTAGTTCTTCAGGACGCTCTAGTCCATTCGGTGGGCCTTATGGAGAGTGTGGCCCAGACCGATACATTTCCGGTGGAAGCAACCGTCTCTCGGGCTGGGGGAGGAGTACAGGCTCCCGCTACTCATACCCAGAGAAGGAAACTCCCTAGTATCAGACTCCAGCAGCCTCTCCAGTTGGGGTAGTTCAGTCGGTTGTTGCGGCACAGGCCGGTGATAGGCCCGCTATGTCTACTGAGGCTTTGTTGAGGTTGGACAAGCTTACCAAGCTCTTTTCTGTTCATTTCAGTGGTGCACCTTTTTTAAGGACCCACATGATTATCTCGATTGCTGCCACGAGGTACCGTGGAGCATGGGTATAGTTGAGACCATTGGGGTTGATTTCGCAGTGTTTCAGATGATTGGTTCCGCCAAGAGGTGGTGGAGAGATTATATGTTGACTAGACCAACTGGTTCGCTTGCACTTACTTGGGATCAATTTTTATAGCTATTTCTAGAGAAGTTCATCCCTGTCACTCTTAAAGAAGATTAACACAGGCAGTTTGAGCATATTTAGCAAGGTCGTATGTCTTACCCTGTACAAGACTCAATTATATTTGTGGACCTAGCTCTCCATGCCATTATCTTGATTCCTACTAAGAGGGAGAGAGTGAGGAGATTCATTGATGGGATCACTTTCACTATCAGGCTACAGATGGGTGGCTTGAGATGATATTACTTTCAGAGGGTCGTAACTATTACCAGATAGGTCGAGATGGTTCGTGCTCAGGAGAGGGGGACGATGTCTGATAAGAGGCCTTGTCATTCGGGTAGTTTCAGTGGTGCCTCATCTGGAGGCAGGGGTAATTTTGGTAAGGGCCATCCTCCCAGCCCATTTCAGTCAACGCTTCAGGCATCTCATAGTGCTTCAGGGAGTCGTGGTCCTTATGTGCCTCATTCTGGGCAGCCACCCTACAGTTCACCATCACCCCCTATCAGTGCGCCTCCGATTCAGAGCTATCACAGTGGTTATTAGGCTCGTTTGAGTCAGCTTCAGCTTAAACAACCACATCAATAGGATGGGTGTTTTTAGTGTGGATGTACCGGTCACATAAGGAGGTTGTGTACGATATTGTTGGGTGGCATGCCACAACAGAGTTTTCGTGCCATAGTCCCGGCACCGGTTGCTCCACCGCCAGATCAGCTAACTATAGGTAGGGGTCAGGCAACCAAAGGTGGAGGTCAGGATGTTGGAGGTTGAGGTCAGGTCGTTAGAGGTAGTGGTCGTTCTAGGGATGTAGTTCAGAGTTATGGGGCCCAACCCTAACGTTACGCTTTCCCAGCTAGGCATGAGGCCGAGTCGTCAGACACTGTTATCATAGGTATTATTCCAGTTTTCCATATAGATGCTTGAGTTCTATTTGATCCGAGCTCTACTTATTCCTATCTGTCATCCTACTTTGCTTCATATCTAGATGTGCCTCGTGATTCTTTGAGTGCTTCTATGTATCTGTCCACGCCTATGGGAGATTCTATTGTTGTAGACCATGTTTATCGCTCATGTGTGATTACTATTAGGAGTCTTGAGACTACCGTAGATCTTCCACTTCTTGACACGGTAGACTTTGATGTTATCTTGGGTATGGATTGGGTGTCACCTTATCATGCTATATTGGGTGGTCACGCCAAGACGGTGATCTTAGCCATGCCGGGGTTTCCTCGATTAGAGTGGGGAGGGACTCTTGACCATTCTATTAGCAGGGTTATTTCCTATATGAGGGCTTTAAGTACGGTCGAAAAGGGATGTCTAACATATTTGGCCTATGTTCGTGATTCGAGTGCGGAGGTTCCTTCCATGGATTCAGCACCAGTTGTGCATGAGTTTCCAAAGGTGTTTCCTGTAGATTTTCCAGGGATGCCACCCGACAGAAATACTGACTTCTATATTGATTAGGCTCTGCGCATTCATCCCATTTCTATTACACCATACCATATGGCCCCGCCAGAGTTGAAGGAATTAAGGAGAAGTTGCAAGATTTTATGTATAAGGGATTCACTAGACCTAGTGTCTCGCCCTGGGGTGCACCCGTATTGTTCGTGAAGAAGAAATATGGGTCGATTAGGATGTGCATAGATTATCGACAGTTGAATAAAGTCACTATCAAGAACAAGTATCCGTTAATGAGGATTGATGACTTATTTTATTAGCTTCAGGGTGCCAAAGTGTTTTCCAATATTGATTTAAGGTTTGGTGACCATCAATTGAAGATTAGGGCATATGATATCCCTAAGGAGGATTTTTGGACTCGGTATGGGAATTATGAGTACCTAGTGATGTCATTTTGGTTGACACCAGTAGCATTCATGGATTTGATGAACCAAGTGTTCAAGCCCTATTTGGATTCTTTCATGATTGTATTCATTGCTGATATCTTGATCTACTCCCGCATTTGATATGAGCATGAGCAGCACCTTTGGATTGTACTTCGGACTCTAAGTGTATCCAGTTATATGCCAAGTTTTCAAACTATGAGTTTTGGTTAGACTCAGTCGCCTTTTTGGGCATGTTGTATCGGCAGACGGCGTAAAGGTGGATCCTAAGAATATTGAGGCAGTTCAAAACTAGCCTAGACCTGCTTGAGCTACAAAGATCCGGAGTTTCTTAGGTTTGGTGGGTTATTATCGCCGGTTCGTGGAGGGGTTTTCTTCCATAGCAGCCCCATTGACTAGATTAACTCGGAAGGGTGCCCCATTCAGATGGTCAGATGAGTGTGAGTTGAGCTTTCAGAAGCTCAAGACTGCTTTGACTACATCACCAGTGTTGGTGTTGTCCACAGGTTCAGGATCCTACACGATGTATTGTTATGCATCTCGTATTCGGCTCGGTGCAGTATTGATGCGGGATGGAAGGGTGATTGCATACACATTGTGGTAGTTGAATATTCATGAGAAGAATTACCCTATTCATGACTTAGAGTTGGAAGAAATTGTTCATGCGCTGAAGATTTGGAGGCACTATCTTTACGGCATATCGTGTGAGGTGTTCATGGATCATCGGAGTCTATAGTATTTGTTCAAGCAGAATGATCTCAACTTGAAGCAGAGGAGGTGGTTGGAGCTGTTGAACGACTATGATATCACCATTTTATATCATCCCGAGAAGGCCATTGTTGTGGCCGATGCCTTGAGTAGAAAGGAGGTGAGCATGGGTAACCTTGCATATATTCCAGTTGGTGAGAGGCCGCTTGCATTAGATGTTCAGGCTTTGGCCAATCAGTTCATGAGGTTAGATATTTTAGATCCCAGTCATGTGTTAGCTTGCACAGTCTCCCGGTCTTCCTTATATGAGCGCATAAGAGAGTGTCAGCATGATGATCCCCATTTGCTTGTCCTTAAGGATATGGTGGTGCCAAGCAGGTTACTTTTGGAGATGATGGAGTTTTACAGATGCAGGGTCGTATTTGTGTGCCCGATTTGGATGGGCTTCATGAGTTGATTCTTAAGGAGGACCACAGTTCTCGATATTCTATTCACCCGAGTACCGCGATGATGTATCAGGACTTGCGAAAACATTATTGGTAGAGAAGGATGAAGAAGGATATAGTTGCATATGTAGCCCAGTGTCTAAATTGTCAGGAAGTAAAGTACGAGCATCAGAGGCCTGGTGGTTTGCTTCAGAGGATAAAGCTTCCTAAGTTAAAGTGGGAGTGTATCACTATGGATTTTGTTATTGGACTTCCACATACTCAGAAGAAGTTCGACGCGGCAGGGTCATTGTGGACAAGTTGACCGAGTCGGCACATTCCATTCCAGTGCCAGTTATCTATTCTTCAGAGCGGTTAGTTGAGATCTACATCCGCGAGATAGTCCGTCCTCATGGTGTGCCCGTGTCTATCATTTCTTCTCGAGGTACGCATGTAACCTTGCACTTCTAGAGGGCCGTACAGCTTGAGTTAGGACTCGAGTTGAGTTGAGTACAACATTTTACCCCCAGACGAACGGACAATTCGAGCGCACTATTCAGATATCGAAGGATATGTCATGCTTGCGTTATGGATTTTGAGGGTTCTTGGGATAAGTTCTTGCCTCCTGCGTATTTTGACTAAACCAATATCTACGAGTCAAGCATTCATATGGATCCCTATAAAGGATTATATGGGAGGCGATGTCGTTCTCCAGTTGATGGTTCGATCCCGGAGAGGCTCGGTTGTTGGGTAATGATTTAGTTCAGGATGCCTTGGATAAGGTCAATATTATTCAGGATCGACTTCACACCTCTCAGTCATGGCAAAAAAGTTATGTCGATCGTAGAGTTTGTTATGTTGCATTCATTGTTGGAGAGAGGGTATTGCTCCGGTTTTCACCCATGAAAGGTGTGATGAGGTTCGGAAAGAAGGGCAAGTTGAGCCTAGGTATATCGCACCCTTTGAGATTATGGAGAGAGTGGGTGAGGTGGCCTATAGACTGGCATTGCTACCTAGTTTGTCAGCAGTCTATCTAGTGTTCCATGTGTCCATGCTCCTGAAGTATCACGGTGAACTGTCCCATGTGTTATTATTTCAGCTCAGTCTAATTGAACAAGGATTTGAATTATGAGGAGGAGCCGGTGGCTATTCTGGCCCGGTAGGTCCGACTGATGAGGTCTAAGAGTTATCCTTCAGTTCGAGTGCAGTGGAGAGGTAAGCCGATCGAGGCAGCCACGTGGGAGTTCAAGTCGGACATGCAAAGTAGATATCAACACCTTTTCACCAGCCCAGGTATCTTTCAGTGTCTGTTCGAGGAAGAATGTTTGTTTTAGAGGTGGAGAATATGATGACCCGATAGGTCATTTATAGATTTACCCTTCATTTATGTGTTCTGAGACCTCGAATAGCTCCGTTTAGCCTTTCTTGATTTGCGTGCGCAGTCCATGTCCTTTTTCCGTAAAGTTTTTATGAGAAAATTGATGAAATGTGAAATCGTGCCTTGAAACTCATTTGAGTTGACTACGGTCAATATTTTGAGTAAACGGATCCAAATCAGTGTTTTAATGGTCCTAGTGGGTCCGTATTGTGATTTAGGACTTGGGCGTATTCCTGGAATCGAATTCAGAAGTCCCTAACTTCATTTAACATGATTTGTTGAATACTAGCAATTTAAAGGTTTAAGTAATTCCTAAGTTTGACCGTAGATTGACTTTTCTTAAACCGGGTTCGGATTCTGATTCCGGAACTTGGTATAGGTTCATTTTAGTAATTAGGATGTGTCTGAAAAATTTGGTGCAAAATGGAGTTGATTTGACGTGATTCAGACGTCCGGTTGTAAAATTTCATGTTTTTGAGAATCTTCAAAAATTTCAATTGTTTCGGTGTCCGATTCGTGGTTCTAGTTATTATTTTGGTGTTTTATCGCGTGAGAAAGTTCCTATGATGTTATTACACTTATGTGCATGTTTGATTTGGAGCCCGAGGGGCTCAGGTGAGTTCCGGATAGGCTATGATGATATTTTGACTTAGGCCATTGTTGGGCTTTTTCACTGTTGTTTTCACCTGGTGCATCCTTCTCCGCGATCACGAAGCTACTCTCGCGATCAACCTGCATTGGGGATGGATTTACCCTACACGAACGGGGGGGATATGTCACGAACACGAAGCTTTGGGGGGGCCACCCACATGTGAACGCGAAGGTTTGTGGGATTCTGGGGGGGAGCTGGGCTGGTGTTCTATGCAAACACGATCATTGGGTCGCGAATGCGATGGCCAAGAGGGAAGAGCCATCGTGAACGCAAATAAAATCTCGCGGAAGGGCATTTGGGTCGCAGTGCTTCGCAATCGCGTCAGGTCCTTCACGAAGGCTATGAAGACCTGACGCCAGTGATTTAAAATGTCCCAATGTCGTGATTTTCCTCATTTTTCACTATCTTCACGTTAAAGCTCGGCCAAGAGACGATTTTGAAGAGAAATTTCATGACCATTATAGGTTAGTGTACTTTAACTCGTTTTCTTCCATTTTCATCAATACCCATTAATTTCTAACCTTGATTTATGCTCATTCATGATAGAAAATAAGGGATTTGGGTAGAATTTGGGATTTTCATAAAATTGAGATTTAGACCTCAAAATTGAGGTCGGATTTGGAAATTAATTACATAATCAGGCTCGGGGTGAATGGGTAATTGGGTTTTGGTCCGAATCTCGAGTTTTGACCAAGTGGGCGTGGGTTAACTTTTGTTGACTTTTTGGGAAGAGTGTAAAGATCTAAACTTTATGTATTGTAATTGATTTCCCTGGCATTGTTTGATGTTATTGAGCCGATTTTGGTTAGATTCGATTGGTTTGGAGGCAAATTTTAGAGGAAAGGCCACGGTTGAGCTTTGATTTGCTTGTGGAGCGAGGTAAGTGTTAGGTCTAACCTTGATTAGAGGGAATAAGAACCCTTGAACTATGTGTTATGTAAATTACATTTGTAGCAGCGTATGCAAGGTGACGAATGTATATACGCCGTCAAAATAATTGTTCCATGATTTCCCATATTCCATTAATTATTTTATTTCATTTCTTAACTGTTACATGCTTTAATTGCTTCTTATGCCTGAACGTGCTACTTTTCACTTATTATTCTCGTATTAAAATGTTAGTTTCTCTCATGCTTCCATGATTAATTGCTATTTCCTTAATTGTCTTATTTGTACACGTTAACTGTCATATATTTGGCTTGTCTTGTTACTTTATTTTAATTGTAGCATTCCTTGATTTGATAAAGAGCTTTTTTATTACTTTGCTTTCATATTTTAGTCGTAGAAATTCTTATGAATTGAGTTGTTGAATTTGATCACATTTATTGATTTGTTTATGGATTGGGTTACATACTGCAGGGGGTGGAATAAGGAAGATTGATATTGATATGGTGGGATCAGGTTGCACGCCGCGATAAATTTTGATGTGATTTTGATATGGTGAAATAAGTGAGGATTATGATATTGATTCTGATTATATGGTATGATCGGGTTTGCACGCCGCACAGATTTTATATGTTATTCTTGGTATTTATATGGTGAAATAAGGGAGGATTGTGTTTGTACGGTGGAATCGGGTTGTGCGCCGCAACAAATTTGTATTTTGTATTCGTTGTGCATTGTGTTAGCTTTCAGTGCTTTCATACGAGATTCTGAGGACTGATGTTTCTAGTTTTACTTATTTTTGAGGATTGAGTTTATTTTCATAAGTTAATTGCCTTACTTTTCCTGTGTTTCTTTCCTGTTATTATTATTATTATTATTATACTGCATACAGGTTATTGTAAGTGACCCACCTTAGGCTTGGCATTACTTCGTCGAGATTAGGCTCGACACTTATAGAGTACATCTGGTCGGTTGTACGCATACTTCACTATACACTTGTGCAGACTTTGGAGTCGGCTCTAGCAACGGTCAGTAGATTACTCGGATTGATTGCATGATGGAGACTTGAGGCACAATTGCCTGGCGTTCGCAACCCTGAAGCCTCCTTCTACTTTATTCTAGTTGTTAATTTCATTTAAGACATTTATACTTTCATTGAGACCATTATTTGTATTATTTTAGTCACTCGTGCAATTGTGACACCAATTCTAGTATTGTATCTAGATATTATGGTTATTATGATTTTTCTCACTCTATTTCAGCTTATTCATCTTATTTCGTATCAGTTAATTTGATTTATTAAAAAAGATTAAAAATTATTCTAATATTGGCTTGTTTAGCAAGTGAAATATTAGTCATCATCAAGGTCCCGATGGTGGGAATTCCGGATCATGGCAGAAAAAGATTGAATGAACCAGCAGAAAAGATTGTGGAGGAATGCAACTACCTTGAGCTTCAATTCAATTATTGGATCCACTAAAAACACTAGCGCGCAGAACAAGCTTCGTCAAAAAATAGTGATAATAGAGGAGTTGGAGAAGAGAGGGAATCTGTAATCTAGTGGTGGTATGGAGGCGCCATTGATGGCAATATGAGGAAGGTGACGAGTTAAAGGTTTCCCGTCCTCTCCCCCTCCGGCCAGCCCCCACCCCCCACTTTTTTTTTTCCTTTTTTCTTGAGAGAGGTTAAATGGATGGTATTTAAGAGAGGGCTGGGGAAGGAGACGTTGGGTACAGAAAGGGAAAGATATTCCCAGCCTTGGATTGGTTCATGGCTTTGAATTATAAACATTGAGATGAGGATAATCTTGGTAAGGATCCTTTATGTATCACCATATTTTTGAGCCAAAGATTTGTGATATATAAAGTATTCTCTATATATATGTATATATATATATATAAAGAGTGATATTAGCCTAAAAGAAGAAACTATTTTTCCTAACTTATGGTGATATGGTTGAGTATTTCGCATTTCAAAATATTGAGGGCAGTTGGGTTGGCATGGTTATGGTAGATAAACGGGAATGGATACTATTTTAAGAAAAAATAACTAATAAATAATAAGTAGATAAATAAAAATGCAAAATTGATATGTAAATATTAGAACAACTGTCGTTTTATAATAAAAAAAAATAAATTTGAATATGCTTAACGAAAAGCAATATTTTACTGCCTAAAATTGAGAAACTAAATTAATAAAATACGCAGTGAAATTACAATGACACAAGCTAATAAAGAGAAAAATAAGGTAATAATACTTGTAAAAGTAATTGGAGATACTATAAATATTTATTATGAATTTTAAATACAATAGCAGCTTAGTGCGATAAATTTGGGTGTATAAGAACAAAATTGGATGTCAACAGGGATTAGCTCATTTTATTTCATTTTTGAGACCTAGACTTCACTAGAGACAATTTTGGAGAGCAACTCCTTTTCGACTTCAAGAGTTAATAAGTTTAACTTTCTTTGATTAATTCTCATTATTTTCCATAGATTTTCATCCATATGTCTATACTTTCATAGAGTAGAAATAGAATTTTTGGGTAGAAACTTAGGGTTCATTATTTTGGAGATTTAGACCTCGATTTGAGGTCGGATCTCAAATCAAAATACATATTTGCACTCGGGAGTGAATGGGTAATCGGGATTTGATCTTGATTTTGGATTTCAATCAAGTGATCTGGGTTGAGTTTTGTTGACTTTTTAAAATATGTTAAAGATCGAAACTTTTTGATACTAGGATAGTTTTTAAAAATTATTTTGACTTATTTTGAGCATTAATTGGCTAGATTAGAATGGTTTGGAGGCTTGTGCTAAAAGAAAAGCGATATTAGAGGATTGATTTGTGCCGAAATGAGGCAAGTGTCTTGGTTAACCTTGGTTTGAGAAATTAGGATGTAAATGGGTCTGCTTGCTATGTGTTATATATATTCGAGGGTGTATATGCAAGGTGACGAGTATATACGCATTTTCTATAGGTCAAGCACGCGGGTAGAACCAGCTTCATTTGTGTCTTATTTCTTTATGTATTATGTCTTCTATTCTCTAATTAGATAGTGAAACTCTTTAATTGTTCCTATTCATGTTAATAGCTACATCGAGCTTGTTGTGATATTAGGCACTAAGGCTATTGGATATTTTCCCATATGGCATGTTATGTTCGTTCACTCTTCTTGATATTGCTTGTTCTTCTCACTTTGCTTGGTATTGTTTTCATGTTCATGCTTGGTGAGGAAGAGTAATTGCATGACATGTACATTAATGCTATAAGAATGAGTGGCGATGCACGATGGGTACTTTCTACTGTGAGGTTGAGAGATATTGCACGATCATTGTTTTCGTGCAGTGAGAATAAGTGAAATATGCACTATGGATATTTCTATGCTATTGAATTGTGAACTCAGCTATATGGTATCATGGACATTATATTGTTCTTTTGGATTTGAACTGTGGATACAAGTTTGAATGTGACTTTTGAGGATCATGTTGATTATTTCCTTTAGTTGATCATTTTATTATTTTCTTGAAATTTCTATTATTATCTCTTTTAATATCGTTTTATATGTTATTTTTCTTGTTCGTTCTCTTGCTTATTTACTGTATAGGTTTATTTGTAGTTGTCTTGACTTATCCTCGTCGGATTTAGTCTCGGTACTTATGGAGTACATTGAATCGACTGTACTCATATTGTACTTCTGCATTTCTTGTGCAAATTTTGGCGTCGGACCTAGTGTCACTCAGAAAACGGACTAGCTTGCTTTACTGAGGAGACTCAGGGTAGTGTTACACTGTTGTCCGCGGACCTTGAAGTCCTCTTTTTAGTTCTACTATTGTTTATCACTTCAAATAGTGTATTTATTATTTCAGATGTTGTATTTAATAATACTACAAAAGCACATGTACTCCGTGATACCAGTGCTAGAGGTTTCTAGACGAACATTTGGTTTTAGTTTTATCATACATTACTGAGTTTTATCCTTTATTATAATATCTCATTGTTTATTGCATAGTTCTATTTCTTTATTATTGTTAAGTGTTGCCTTACCTAGCAAGTGGTATTAGGCACCTCATGACTCCTTGGTCGGAAATTTGGGCCGTGACAAGTTGGTATCAGAGAACTAGGTTGTATAGTTCTTACGAGTCATGAGCAAGCATAGCAGAGTATGGAGGATCGGTATGGAGGCGTATGTACTCATCTTCGAGGGGCTATAATTCTTTTAGGAAAATTCACTTTCTTTCTTTCTCTATCGTGCGCATTGTTTTTGTCCTAAAGTTTGAATATTTCTTCTCTTATTATCTCACAGACGGTGAGGATGCGTGCTTCAACCATAGCAAATCAGCAATCGGATCCCCATATCATAGCCACTACAAGGGGTAAAGCATGGGGCAGGGGCAGAGCTGGAGCCCAACCTAGGGCACATGCAGAAACACCTGCAGCTACTCATGCTCGTGATGGAGCAATATCAAGCGTGCCCAGATTGATCCAGATAGTGAGATTCCAGCCTAAGTTGAGGCAGTCGGGCCAATATATGTTTTAGAGGGATTTATTGCTACTCCAGTGCTTCAGGACGTCTTGGTCCATATGGTTGGACTTATGGATAACACGGGTCAAGCCGTTTTGCTTCCTACGACACCAGTCGCTTCTCAGTACGAGGAAGGAGCCTGGACTCTCACTACTCGTACCTCTAGAGAAAATGGCCCACGAATATTAGACCCTGGGAGTGTTACCAGTTGGGGTGGTTCAGCCTATTATTCCGCACAGCCTAAGGTTAGGCCCACGTTGTTAGATGAGTCATTAAAGAGGATGGATAGGTTTTAGAAGTTGTCTCCTTTTCACTTCAGTGGTGCGTCTTTAGTGGATGCCAGGGACTTCTTAGACCGTTGTTGTTGATACCTAATTTTACCCTCGTATTTTATAAATATCATATATACTTTCAAAATATCATTTTTTTTCATCATCACCAATTTACAAGAGTCATATAAGTATTTTCTATAATATTTCATAATTTTAAGGCTTTAAAATTGATTTTCTTGCATTTAAATTGTTTAAATATTGATTAATTACCCTTTCAAATTATTTGGCGATGATTTAATCATCCAAATTTATTATTTACGTCCCCATATATATATATATATATTTTATAATATTATTACTTCATTTCATATCATTACATTTGTATTTTCAGCTATTTATACAATTTTGCAACAATATCCTATATTCTAAACATTGTGTATATTAATATACTAAACTAGCATTTTTTATAATTTTATAATGTTGGGCTATTATTTTCAATCCTTTTACTACATAAGCAATATTTTTATTATTTATAAATTATTTTTTGTAAATTGTTTTAAACAATTTTCACATATTTAATTTCATAGCCCAATCCTAAGCTAATTTTCAGATAAAAAACCAAGGCATCTGGCCCATTCATTTTACTCTTCAGAAGCCCAAGCCAAACAATTCCATTCACCTAACCCGGTCGCGACCCGCTTTACAATCCACCCCGCTTCTCCTTTAATCATGGCTATTGATCTTAGATGATCAACGGCCCACAACAGTCTTTCCCCTCTCCTTATATCTCCCTAACCCAAATTTAGAGACAAATCCCCTGCCCAGCCGCCTCCGTTTTCTCTCGTCTCTCTTCCTCCCTCCTTCACAAACCCTAGTCGCCTTTCTCATTCTTCTCCAAATCCGATCAAGTCATGAATTTCTTCTGTGATTTACTTATATTTTATGGATTATCTCATTGATTCTTACAAGACTAAGGTATTACGCAGTACTTGTCCTATTTTTGGAAAGTACCAATCTTTCGAATTAAGAGAAAACAAATGTTCTCCTCAAGATTCAGATGGTTTCTCGTCTATATACGTCCATAGCAAGATCATACGGGTCCGATTTGACAAGATTCTTCGGCTAATTTGTGATTCCCAATAAAATTAGGGTTTGCTTGATTTTTCTCCTAATTTGGTTCTTATTCGATTCTACATGTTCTTCTTTCCTTATTTATGCTTGATTAATTGTGTTTCCTTGTTTGGATGTTTGATTTTGGCCACTATATAAACCCTCTTCCCCGTTTCCTTAACGAGCCTTAACAACTACTGCTACTCTCTCACTCTCACTTGTCTGATACTACTCTAAAACTTAATTTCTTGGCCAGCTTGAAGCCAAGAACACCGGATCGAATTGACAATTGTGCCAAGCATGAACTCCAATCCTTTGTGGATTCCTTCGCAGGATATCACCTGATCTAGATGGACGAAGAGGACGCTGAAAATACAGCCTTTATCACGCCATAGGGAATATATGGCTACAAAATGATGCCATCTGGTTTGAAGAACGCTGGAGCTACCTACATGAGGGCCATATCGACTTTTTTCCACGACATGATACACAAGAAAATAGAGGTGCGCGTGGATGATGTTATCATCAAATTTAAGAGAAGTTCAGATCACATGGTAGATCTTAGAAAGTTTTTCGACCAACTTTGAAAAAATAATTTGAAGTTAAATTCGGCAAAATGTGCTTTCGGAGTCCCTACTGGAAAATTATTGGGTTTTTCGTTAGTCGCCATGGTATTGAGCTATACCCGTCAAAAATCAAAGCTATTCAGGGATTGCTACCGCCAAGGAGCAAGAAAGATGTGATGAGCTTTCTCGGATGCCTAAATTATATCAGCCATTTTATAGCACAATGAACGGTGATATGTGAGTCGATCTTCAATATGAAAGACGTTGCAACGAACTAGACCAAAGAATATCTGAAAGCTTTCGACAAAATCAAGGAGTACTTGTCTACATCGCCCGCGTTGGTCCCGCCAGATCCAGGAAGACCTCTGCTGTTGTATCTGTCTATGTTGTATGGAGCCTTTGGTTACGTTCTGGAGCAACATGATGAAACCGGGAGAAAAGAGCACGCGATATATTATCTGAGTAAGAAGTTCACACCTTAGGAGGCCCAGTACTCTTCTAGAGCGCACCTGTTGTGCTTTGACATGGATAGCCCAGAAGTTGAGATATTATTTCTGTGCACACACAACATATCTCTTATCAAGGATGGATTCACTAAAATATACCATTCAAAAACTCATGCATACGGGTAAGTTTGCAAAGTGGCAGATACTGCTAACTGAGTTCGATATCATCTATGTGACTCAAAAGGCAATCAAGGGGTAAGAATTGGCTGATCACTTAGCAGAGAACCCCGTAGACAGAGAATACAAACCATTGAAGACGTATTTTCCCAACGAGGGAGTATCATTTGTAGGTGAAGATATTGCTGAAACATATGACAGTTGGAGGATGTTTTTCAACGGAGAAGCAAACTTCAAAGGTACCAAAAGTCAGGTTCCCGTGCACCAACAATATGGAGAAATATAAGGCTTGCATATTGGGACTCAGATAGGCCATCGACATGAATGTTCAAGAGCTGCTGGTAAAGGATATTAAGATATATAAGGCTTTCATTGTGTACAAGAGTTGATCAAGATGTTCACAAAGATAGAATTCAAACATGTTCCAAGGATTCAGACTGAGTTCGCAGATACATTGGCCACCTTGTCTTCCATGATACAACATCCAAACAAGAATTTCATCGATCGTATCCCTATAGATATTCGTAAACAGCCAGCTTATTGTGCTCATGTTGTAGAGGAGTTTGACGAAAATTCATGGTTTCACGATATCAAGGAGTATTTCGAGAAAAGAGAATACCCCAAAAATGCCACACACACAAAGAAGCATATGCTTCGAAGATTAGCCAACCATTTCTTTCAGAGTGGAAGAATTCTGTATAGAAGGACTCCTAATTTGGGATTGCTGCAATGTGTCGATGCCAAGGAGGCATCTAGATTTCTCAAAGAAATCCACGCGGGAACATGTAGACTGTTACATCCCATATTTTCGTAAATGAGCGTACATCATAAGTCAATCGGTGTAAGTGCAGAAATGAGATCGTCTCTGAAAGTACATAAAGTAAGTTAATCATGTTACCTTGGAGGTTAAAAATCTTTAAGATCATATATAACAAGTACCAAGAGGGTTGAAAGGATTTGAAGCTAAACAATTGAAGAAACTAAGTTTCGTCCAATGTCGACAAGTTGGGAATGTTATAACATGTACTTTTGGGATGATGTTCGGGTTCTTAACGTGATAAGGAGGTTATGTTATGAGTTATTTTAGGCATATGATAGTCGTGTGTTACGTTTTGAAGTCAAGCGAGTTGTGGAACAAACGTTGGCAAAAGTCATGACAAGTTACATTCATAAATGTGCTGAAACATAGGTCAAATATATAGGAGCTTTTCTCCCAATATACTTTGAATTACTTGATGATCATATAAAATTGAATATCTATGAGCCTAGTTTATAAATCATTAAACCATTTGTCGATAGGACATCATAGTAGAGAGATATTTGCAGTTTTGTGAGACTATGCAGACTGCATAGGTGACTACTAGGTGTGTCACTGAAGCTTTTTGAGAAATACAATTCGTGTGTTATATGAGGTCTTTTTGGGACATATTATATATCAAATTTAAGGTATTGGAATTTCGTTTCCAACTCTCTTAACCGTTAGTTCATACAACATCCGTAAAAAAAGATATAAGTGTCGGAAGAAGGGCCAATATTAGGGTGCCAAGCTGGCACCTCTTTGACTTTTCAAAAGCTGATATATATATATATATATATATATATAGGTTTTAAATCGTCTTTCTCTTCATTTTTCATAGAAAACAACTAGAGAACCCCCATAAACTTACCCTTTAAGCTCTATACAAGGGTTTCAATGAAGCTTAACATCCCGAGTACGAAATCAAGAAGCGATAACATTAGAACGATACCTACGACGTAAGTATTGCTATATCGCCTCTCTTTTTCTTTGTAGTTTGAGTTTTGGAAGGTACTTCATAGTTATTAAAACTCCTATTTTCTGTATTTAATCTTTTAAATATCAAGGAAGGTTGATAAATTTGTTTCCTAATAGTTAGAACTCACGGGACGGTGATCGGAAGTCATGAGTTCGATTTATTTCACTTTAGTGGACTGTTTTGTAGTCCACTCATGTTGGCCTATTGTGCTGATGATTTATGGAGTTTGGAAGGATAAAGGACGTGGAGAAATGCCACATATGGTAGGGTAGTGGGCTGGTCGCTCGTCGTTGCAATTTCATGCTAATTGATAACTTGTTGATTGGGTGTGTCATGGTATACTTGGGGTTTTTGTTGTATTAAAGGTCTTGAATTGTAGTTATGTTGTTTTTGAATTGCTGATTGTATTTCTCTGGTTGTTGTTGTTGGTATATGGTGTGAGCACGTGATTTTTACCTACCATATAATCCTATTAAAAAACTCAATAAATTAATTAGTTTTATGAATTTTCGTTGAATTTTAGTGCTATTTGTGAATTAATTTTACATTATGTAGCCATAATTCGTCTTTTAAAAATGTATAAATGATCTAAAGCGGCATAATTAGGCGCATAACCTTAATTATTATCTAAATAGATATAATTATTCGACATAAAGTAGTATAGTGTTTAAATTCTTAATTTAATTATTTCTTTTAGCAAAATTGTGAAATTTGTCCTTGAATGATTAGGAGTAATTAAAATAATATGACTCCTAATTAATTAATTGGATAGAAACTAATTTAGAACTTATTATTATTATTATTTTTAGTCTTAAATTAATTAATTAATTAAGTTTACATTTTTAAAATGAATTAAAAATGGACCATGGCTAATTCACCCAGGCCCAAAACACCTCTACCCACCAAAGTACCCCAGCCCAATCCCTTTACCCAGCCCCATGACGACCAAACGACCCCGTTTTATCTAGTGAACCCATCCCAGCCGTTGATCTATTTTGATCAAACAGCTAGGAACTCCCTAACCTTTTAATACAAATATGTCCTAACTATCCCCACCCCCACCCCCATTTCACCTAAAGCCTTACCCTCCCCCCCCCCCTGTCCGTCTCTCTCACTCTCTCTCTTCTTATCTCTCTAAGCCCACCATCTGCCGCCCTAGCTCCGCCGGCCGGAAATCGCCTTTGGCGGCGGAGCTCCACCAAAAAGCCCCAAAATTTTACCCCACAGTCTTCTCCTCATCCTCAATCACCTCCCGTCCTTAGTTTTCCCAAAAAAACACCCGATTTTGACATATTTCAAATATGAGAAATCGAAAAAATCCAAAATTCTTTGAAGGTCGACTTTTCGCACGACTCTGTGACTCAAACTCACATGAGTCGATGGCTCCAAGATCCATCGATTCATGTGAGTGGGAGTCACTTTTGAGCCCACCGGAGTCCGGCCAAGCTCCAGCAAGTCGCTGGAATCCAACCAAGACCTTGTGCTAGCTCACTGGTATTCCTTTAACCCCTTTCTTTCTTTGTTTTGGTTTATTTTTTATGTTTCTTTTTCTTCCTCTCAGTCACTGATTTAGGTTTTTAGTTTCCGATTTGTATTTACAAAATTGATAAACTAGCTCCTTAGATGATTGTATGTTGATTGAATCCTATATAGGTTTAAATTTGTATAAATGTTGGTTATAATCTGAGTTTTTCGATTTCTTTACTTGTTGACTGATTTTAGTTGAAATATACATGTTTAAGTATAGTTAAGGCTGTGATTCGATTTACTGGTTAAACCCTAAAACTAATTAGTCTAAGTCTCCAAATTTGGTCATTTCCCTGTATGGCTTAACTGAGATATGCTTTCTACCCTACTTTGAGTTTATCGTTGAATGTTCAGCTCTGCCTGTGATTGAGTGTATTAATTTAAGATTTTTTTTTCTTTTGGATGCCACTCCTTGACAATTGTTTCATGTTTAAGAATGTTAGTCCATTTAGGATAAATTGTTGATTAATTAGGTGATTAATTGATTCCGAACCAGTAAATGGTCATGAGTTAATTTAGCTTAATCCTAAACTCAAGGTTAATCTAATTAGGGATAACCTTCTAATAAAACATTTAGGTTAATAACCACTTAAATAATTAACTAATTTCTAATTCCTAGTTAAGGTAATCAGTTAGGTTTAATTAACTAAAAAGAAACAAAGTATAAGATCAATTAACCTAAAACTAAGGAATTAAACTAACTAATCTAAATTAAATAAACTGAAATTAATTAATACTTGACAAATAACCTAACCTTAACCTTAAGTAATAAAAAGTAATAATAAAAAATAAAAGGACTAAAACAAATCAGAAATTTAGAAATAGGAATCATCTAGAAGGGGTTCATTTGTAATAACATAAGAGTTATTAGATAAGTTTCTCTGAAAAAAAGGTAAAATATCAGAACTTTCTAGAAGGACAGTTGTAAAAATCTGTTAAAAATATTCCCTTATCCCTAAAATTTAGAGAGAGCACATGAAAAATAGGGAAAGATTTTTTCCTATATAAAGTGACCTTTGCCCACACCATTAAAGACACTTGATTACTGAAAAATCTAAGGCCACACACACAATTTCAAAGTTAGGAATAGAATTTTACACAAATTTTCATAGCTTTGCTCCTCTGAAAACACAAGTCTCTACACAAGTTTTACACACTCTAAAAACCTGAAATCACATTGCTATTCCTTGAAAAAAAAAATGAAACCAAATGGACTGAAGCATAAGTGCAAAAGCAGTAAATTTTAGTTTTTCTTGTATATGTTGGTTTTTCTTCATCTCAAAACTGATTTACTGGGGTTTTCTGGTTTAAAATGGGTTATTCTTGAGTCAAGGTTCCTGGGTTTTCCTTAAGTTGCTGTTGTTGCTGTGTTGGATTTTCTTTGCTGAAATTCTGGTATTTTTCGACCTCATTGGGTCATATTTTTGCTGATTTTCCTTGAGAAAAGGTATGTAACCATGATTTATATTAAATGAAGTCCCTTGGTGAATCTGTCTTCATGTTTATGTATGGTTATATTTGGCTATAGATCTCAAAGTATATGTTAGTTTGGTGTTTCTTCTTGTTTGATTTCTGGACAGCATGAGTTTCTTGGCTAACTTCAGCTTGTTTAAGGTTATCTTGGCCTAATGACTTATTTTGTGAAGCATGACTTTAATACTCGATAGTTTAGACAAATTTAGACTCTTCCTTAGCTAAGTTTAACACCTTTCGTGCTTATACTTGATCGTACCATATAAATTCTAGTTCTGAAACAGCATTAAGGGTAAAGTGAATCTGACCCTTTCATGGTCAAATTCCTCCCATAATGATGCATAAAATTCTTTGGTTGGAAGTTTGCAGGCGCTGCTCTTAAGATTGAACAAAATAGAGGTTCAGCTGGAAGCAGTAGTATCGAACTCTCATTTAGCCTAGGGGTAGCTTTGTTTCTCTTGTTAAGTTGTAGTGTAGTCTATTAGTTAGAGAAATGTATCAGCTTTGTTCAAACATTAAATTTCAGTTGTAAAAATAAGGACTGGACGTTATTAGAATCAATATTCAGTTTCATCTTGCTTTTATTTTAACTAATATGAATTTCTTTGAAACTGGGCCAGCTTGATAAAATGGCCTATTAAGTCCTGACTCAACCTGAACCCCCAGGCTATTGGGCCCAAAGGGGTCAAAAGCCTAGAAGTTTTAGAATTATGTTTTTTACTTTAACATTAATGCAATATGGCATACGATTAGTAGGATTCAATTATGATAAAAAAAATCTGTCTTCAAAACACGTATGATTTCTGGGATAAAAACTATTATGTCCGAAATTTCAAATGCAATTGTGAAAAAACCTATTTTCGTTAAAATTCCCATGGCTTACCTTATATTGCTTGTGTAGAATCTGGTGCATTTTGAGTTACATAAGTATAGTCTCTTAAACAGTGTTTTCAGCAACTAAAGGACAATAATAAGTGCAAATTTGCTTCTGATTGTTGTGTTGAAATCATGAAGTTGTATCTCTGTTTGTATCTTTAATTTCCTCAATTTAGTAATATTTAAACTGAATTGTATAAACTCCTTATTTCTCAAATAGCCTATGTTAAGATTGGCCAACGGGTTAAGTGACAAACTGCGCTAAACTAGGCCATAGCCCAAATCTTCATAAATGTGATTAATGGATCTACTTTGGGAGTGATTCATATCTTTATCTAGAAATACCTCTATAAATTAGTCATTATGACTTAATTTAGGAATTACTTTAGACATAGTGAATCTCAAATGCCATTTAGATAGTGATTACTTTAGACGTAGAAGACAAAATAATGATCAAAGTATGCGTTCGCGTAGCTTTGAATAAAAACACTAAAATATATACCTTTTCTCAAAATTGTGCATACGTTTTACGTAACACAAATGAAGACTAAAATAAACACTCGTAGAGACACTTTTAGGAATGAATTTCTTTAAAAATTATTATCGGAATTGCATACACGCTCGCGTGACGCGATTTCGGTTTCTTTTGACAACAGAACAAAATATGCGCTTGCGCACTTTTTTCCAATTTATTTAATGAGTCCAGTGTCGAGAATTGTGTACACGTTCGCGTGACCTGATGTTAGACGCGTTTTATACTCTACGGGTTCACGCATACGTGCCCGTCTCAAATAACTCTTTAAATACAAAAATAAATAAATAATAAAAGCGGTAAAGAATGTATAAATGCACTTAGGTACTAAAATCAGTAATTAAGCAATTTAGGAAAAGTTTAATCATTAAACGACCGTGCTAGAACCACGGAATTCGGGAGTGCCTAACACCTTCTCCCGAGTTAACAGAATTCCTTACCCGGATTTCTGGTTCGCAGACAATTAAAACAGAGTCAAAAAGCTTCCTCGATTTGGGCTATTTTAAAATAAATGGTGTCCCGGAACACCGTAAAAAATCCGAGTGGCGACTCTGAAAACAAATAAATAAATCCCAAAAATCAAATAATGTAACTTAAAGTGGAAAACTCGCTTATTACCCTTACAGGGTGAAAAAGGAAGTGTGACAGCTCTGGCGACTCTGCTGGGGATCGAACCAAGAATCTTTGGTTCAGGGTTCAAGAATTCGAGCTTTTATGTGATTTTACTTGGCTTTCTTAAATTGTGATATTATTGTGTTTTGTGCGCTCAAATGTGCTAAATGCTATTTATTGACCGCTTTGATATTTATTTGAACTGTGATTTAAACTTCCTTCTTACACCTCCCTTCTGAGTCTTCTAAAAATTGGTGCACATCTGGCCCGCCTTTCTTTTAGAGGTCATACCAAGTAAGAAATACAGGGATGGACTAGCCACTAGGCCGGATAGCCTTTCGTGCTACCGGTACGGCACTCCCACCCCGACTCGAGTTGTCCGCTCGGGTAGCCAAGGTCTAGAACAAAACCTCAGATTTAACCCTAGAATGACAAAATCTCATGTCGAATCCCTAGTAGGAACGATTATCTGCATCATGTGTATTTTGGCTTAGGGGACTCAACACAGGGGTAGGGTCCGTCTAGGACAGGTGTACCCGAAACAAAAAGACCATCCTGATGCATCCTACATGCTATGTGCATTATTTGTCTCGGTTTGTTGTTGATCGGCTAAAGAAAGAAAGAAAAATAACAGAAAAACCAATAGTGCAGGAGGATAGAAAATTCACCAATTTTGGAAAAACACCATGATATTTGAAAAATACATCGAAACTCTGTCAAAATTTTTCAAAAATAGGACAAAAAGAATTTCAAAAATGAGCAAAAAGGAGTCGGAATCGTTTTCTTTAGGATTATGTAAAAATTGACCGAACTACGTGGGTCTGATTCTCACAGGATGTGAGATATGTAGGAAAACCTCATCGGTGCCGACCCCCCACTTTTCAAAAAAAAAATGTTTGTCACTCAAAATAAAACCGACCAAGCTTCGGTCAAAGTCTTGCACCGTTCTTGCCAAAATAAGCCTTAGAACATTTTACATTGTCGAAGGGCTATTTTTCGTTCAAGAACGAATTTGTCTGTCACTTTTCCCGAAAAGTACCTTGTTTGGCCTCGAAACTCTGCTCAAAGCAAGAAGGGGCCATTCTTTGCAAAAATGACCACTTTGGTCAAATTTGCACAAATAAGCCACTTTAGGAGAGTTTGTCTTTTAAAAATTAAAAATGGGTCTTTTGTGTCTAAATCAGAGGTTATCCTAACCATGTTTGCTCACAGGTGCAAAATGAACACTATCCAAACTCTACAGCTGAACACCGTAGAAGAGGTTCCCCTACAACTCCAGATGTGGTGGCATGATTTAGATAAAGATGGCAAAGAATGGGTAGGCGAACATTTGGGATCTCTCATTGATCTTATGAAAGTCAAACCCCGAAACGACTTGATTAAAGCTTTGGTAACCTTTTGGGATCCGGCCCACAACGTGTTCTGCTTTTCAGATTTTGAGCTCACTCTAACCTTAGAAGAGGTCACCGGATATGCGGGTTTTGGTCGAGACTTAAGGAATCAACAAATCATCTTTCCAATACTATGTCAGTACGTTATTTCTTTGAGGTCCTTTTCGTTAGCCGGCAACTCGCCGAGTATCCAATGGGTGTTGTTCATTCTACTTCCTATATTCCAGATACAGTTTCTCAGACGGATTTTAAATACATGAGAAAGTCTTGACTAACAAACAGGATAAGGATACTTGGAGAATCCATCACGGGTTTGCCTTCAACGTAGCATTTCTGGGTGTTATGGTCTTTCCTAATGCCGAATGGTCTATTGAAGTTAGGGTGGCCAAAATCGCCCAGGTCTTGACCAAAAAGAAAGATCATACTCTGGCTCCACTCATATTATCTGACATTTTCCGGGCTTTGACTGAATGTAAGTCGGGAAAAACATTTTTTGAAGGTTGCAACATCATTCTCCAGATGTGGTTGGTTGAACATCTTCGTCACCATCCAAAATTCATGGGCTATGGTACCGATAAAGCCAATTTCATCGAGGGTTATGAAGAGAAAGTGAAGGATTACCCTTTTCCAGAAGGAGTCGAGGCTTGGGTTGATCATCTAAGGTCTTTACGAGCAAACCAAATAGAATGGACTTTGGGATGGCTCACACTCAAAGAAGTCATACTCATGTCCGCTGCTAGGAATCATCTACTGTTGATGGGTCTCAGAAGTATCCAACCATATGCACCCCAAAGGTTTCTGAGACAATTAGGTCGTTATCAAGTGATACCCGAAGAGGAGGATTTGAGCATCCATGTCATTGAGCTACACCCCGAGCCCTCCTTACCTGAAGCCTTAATTCAACAAAGTTGGAATGGGTGTCGATACTTGAAAGAAGATACCTAGGTGCCCTATCTTGCTAGAGAGGAAGTGGATCCGGGATATGCAGCATGTTTTGAGGAAAGAAGTTGCATTGTTGAAGAACCAGAACCCGAGCCGAAAAGGCCTTCCAAGAGGCCTCATGTGCACGCTTTTGATGATAAAATTCAAGAAAGACTAGCTTGGAGCGAAAAGGAAAGAGAATATCAAGCCACTTTCCATGCTTTGAAAGAGGATTAAGAAATATGGAGTTTGATAATCAGTTGCAGGCACAGGTAGTCGAGGTTGAAAAATGACAAATGACCCAAGAAAATGAGGCGCTTCGTGCCCAAGTCCGGAGTCTGAAAATAGCCCTCGAGACGCCTGTAAGGAGTGAAAGAGATGAAAAACTCATTAACAATCTGAGGTTGAAGGTTCATGAATATACCTTCGATTTGAACAAAGATGAAAAAGACCTGTTAGAGGCCCAAAGGAAGTTAGCAAAAGGAACGGAAGAACAAGCTCGTCAATTAAGGCAAAAATATGGCAAAGAAATTGCCATCTTGAAAGAAAAACTATTTGCCATGGGGAACGAAATGATCCAACAGACCAAAGATTTCAGAACGGAAAGAGAGCATTGTTATGAAAAAATTGGCCAGTTGGAAGAAACGGTGCAAGAATTACAAGAGCAGAACAATGCGAATGCCCAGGTATTGGAGGCCCGAGCGCATCAAATAGGGCGCTTACTTCAAGAGAAGGGGATCATAAGGAACATAATCCAAGAAATAGCCAACTACGTGGTACAGAAATACCACGAGTGCGAGAGTATGACCACTTCCATTTTGTTTGCCACCATGATGACTTTATCCCACCAAGTAATGGACGACTTGGATTGACTTCAAGGGGATATAGCACACAGACCGGCATAGAGACCCGCCAATGCACCACAGGCCCCGAGAAGACAACCAGAGGCTCTCCTTTATTATTGATGTTTAGTTTTCTCGAGTCTGTACTTTTATTGCTTTCAAAAAAAAAATATGTTAAATTGTTTTGTTTTATGTCTAGAGTTTGTACTTCTCTTTAGTGTTTATTAATGTTTTCAAAAATCACCTGTAATGAAAAGAACTATCATTAATAGTGAAATGAAAATTTCCCTTTGTTTACATTTACCTGTGCACTGAACTACGTAATGATCTGATTCATGCGACGTCATGATACGCAGGAAATCCACATAGGATTCGATCATATCCCTCAAAGAAAAGAATAAAAGAGCAAATAAAAAGAAAGAAACGAGAGAGAATATTTAAAGCCGGAATGAAACACACAGTTGCTGTAAACATTTTAGAAAAAATGTTTGACTATTTAGGTGCATTGCATCCCAACATGTGATTCCTTATGTGTTAATATCTCCCACTAACCAATTTGTTGTTTACTCTCAAAAGGTTACTGCTTTTAAAGTGGTTGGTTTATGGTGGTATTCTGGCGACGCATCCCTATTTCACCAAATCCAAAGGAAGTATCGCAATGACATCATAAATTCACCTATCTATTGTTGAACAAGAGGATGGCCTCACTTCGGTTATCCCTCAAGAAGAATCGGCAGTCGCCGAAGAAAACAGAAGACTGAAATGCCGTATGCTAGAGATGTGGGACGCTTGGTCCAACGGAAGGGAGCCACCTAACTCCATCCCCGGTTTCCCTGAACTGATTCCCAGAACCGGAGGGACCACCAACGTGCCAATTTCAATGCCAAACCCATTTGTTCCATTTGGGTTCCCAACCATGGCCTCAACTTATACTGGAATTCCTTCTGAGGTTCGCCCCCAGGCACCATCTTTTGGATTACCCTCTGTGGTATTTACTGCGCCACCATCTACAGGTGTGACACAGCCAACACTGGCGCGACAGAGTTTTGAGCTAGCAAATTTTACTTTCCAAGCTCCTCCATTCCAACTGGATACTACCCGGGTCACTCCGAATGCTTACCCGCAGTACCCACAACTTGAATCTCCTGTGGAGCCAGAAAAGATCTTGAAAAATATTGAACAGGATGAGATAACCTGAAAGATGAAGAGTATCGAGCAAACTTTGAAAAATATCCAGGGCCTAAGCGGCCAAAAGAGCATGTCATACGCTGATTTATGCATGTTCCCTCACGTGCATCTACCTGTGGGTTTCAAAACTCCAAAGTTTGAAAAATACGACGGGCATGGAGACCTGATCGCTCACCTAAAGAGACATTGCAACCAATTTAGAGGAGCAGGAGGCAAAGAAGAGCTATTGATGGCTTATTTCGGGGAAAGCCTTACGGGTATCGCCTCAGAGTGGTACATTGATCAGGATATCTCCATTGGCATATATGGGATGATTTGGCTCGAGACTTCGTAAGGCAATTTCAGTACAATGTGGATATAGCCCCAAACAGAAGTTCTCTGTCTATTCTCAAAAAGAAAGCTTCCGAGAGCTTCCGGGAGTATGCCATTAAATGGCGGGAACAATCATCCCGAGTAAAACCTCCCATGGATGAAACTGAAATGATTAGTATCTTCCTACAGGCCCAAGAGGCTGATTATTTCCATAATATGATGTCCGCCATGGGCAAGCCGTTCGCGGAGGCCATTAAAATTGGCGAGATGGTAGAAAATGGCTTGAACACATGCCGTATTTTAAGTCAATCTGCTTTGAGAGCCACCTCCCAAGCCATTCAAAGCGGCTCGGGAGGCCTGGTAACCAGAAAGAAGAAAGAGAAGGGAGCCATGATGGCTTCAGGCCCTAGGAATTCTCGACCATCTCGGGAATATCGATCACGCTCAACTATGTCTTGTAGAAGACTAAGCGGGCGCTGCAAATATTTATCCGGGGTATTACGCCCTGAGTCGATCCCACAGGGAATTTACGTGTCAATTAAGTCTTTAAAATACTAAACTATTACTTAATCAATTTTCTCAAGACTTTTGAATATCAAGTGTTGATGTTTACTAATTCTAAAAACAAAATAAGAAACTAGCAATTAACTACCAATATAGTGTAAACAATGATAATAAAGGTCTAAGGTTATGGTTTCCCCCGTTGGTGAATTCTTCCGCGGATATTTCTTATAGTTTAATTAGTCATCTCTACCAATCATGAACGCTCTATCTATCACAAATCTCTCTCAAGTAATTATGATAATTTACTAGACGCACTCTCTCAAGTTACGCTAGCTAGATTGCATTACAGTTCACTTTAGATTGCACCCGAGGTATCGTTATCTCTAATCCAACCTCTAAACCCTCGGTTATGACTTTCGTCTATACTCCGGGAGTGATGTTGTTCAAACAACTACCTAAATATGCACTCTCTCTCAAGTAGATACATAATAAATAGGAACAGCTAATTGAGGGCCCTTTCAATCAACTACAACAAGAACGTAGTTGAACAAATAGAGATTAATCAACCAAAATATATTAATATCACAACAAATTCATCCCCAACGGGTTCTACCAAAACCCTAGATTAAAGAAGTTAGCTAGACATGTTCATAAGAATCAAACTCAAAATAACTTGCATAATTGAACTACAAAGTAATGAATAAAAGATGTAAAAATCAATGTTTTTGTCACTTCAATGGTTTTCTCTCTTCAAATCCTTCGTCTGCCTTCCAATCCCCGTTAAGTTGTGTTTTAGGGGTCTATTTATATGTTTAGGACAAACCCTAAACGTGTAGGAGACTTCTATTCCAACCGGGAAACACTTAAACTCGTCAAAACTCGGAATTGACCGAACTTGGGACCTGGCGTTTGGGCCCTAACGCCTGGCTAACGCCAGGCTAAGGCTGGCGTTTGGACTCTAACGCCTGGCAGGGCCAGGCGTTTAGGCTCTGGCGCCCAGCTATAGCCCGGTGCACTCCTCCTCGCCTCTTGAGCGTATTTTCGATGTATTTGCATCCATTTAGCTCGGTTTCCATCTCCAATTCACCTACACATGAAATAGACTCTATTATGCACATAAAAAGTATATTTTTATCATTAACGCACATAAAATGTAGGGCATATAATATGTTAATCCATGAATACTAGCCTCGCATCAATACCCTACACTTAAACATTTGCTCGTCCTCGAGCAATCAAACTACACTCATGTACACAACTTATTAAGCAAATCTCTTAACACGTTATACCAAGAATATTTAAAACAGTTCAAGCACAAAGGTGTGACATCCTCGCCTCAATAATCGACTCACAAATACCATGCTTTATTCACAATTCACTAACTACTCTAACTTAGAGGTCGACAACATTACCTTTCCTTCGTGAATCATGTGCCCTCACCAAATCAAAGAGCTAGTTCCTCACACAATAAAATTTAAGAACATTTAGGAACTCAAGATAGAAAGAATTCACTCGCTCTCAGAATTAATATTCATATGCCACACAAGATGCACCATAGGCTTGCCTGTAGTGTACTACTCTACTAATCGAGCTGATTCAGTCTCGGATCAAGTATTTGGTTGTAATGTAGGCTACGGGACGGGTAGGATACATTTGGATATAAAAGTGACTACACCTCCCTAAGCACTTTAATACATATACTTTCACGTTCAACCTCAAACTTATAATAAGCCAAACTCCACCTCCACATCGATGTTATTACCCCATACTTCTTTAAGCACAATTACATTAAGAGTCACCACATATATTTTTTTTTTCAAAACAATGCAACTATTTATTTTCTATTTTTATCTTTTTTTTTTTTTCTTCTTTTCTTCTTTTCTTTTTCAAGTGACTCTTACTTTTCAACACAGTGCACCTTTCTCCTGATTTCAATTATTCCCCTCACAAACCAAACTACCACCCCACGCTTTAACTTTTCCATATTTCATCACATTTTCAGTTCTTACGAGAGGTAACAAGGTTCAAATAGATGATCGATTCAAACAAATGGGGTATGGCTTGTAATGTGGTTGCCAAAGAAACAGGATTATAGGCTCAACGGGGTTAACTACGATACATAACAATTAGGTGGGTAAAATATAGATAACTGGCTCAACAAAGAAATGCCTATATCACTTCCAAGACTGAACAAAACTTCTATTTCGCTTTGCACACACACGGGGCAAGTTCTAGACATCAAATGCAATGCACAGAATAACATACAAATCTCACACACACATGGCACATAACTCACTTAGGATTGGATCTATCACGACACTCCATTCAAAGCAGTTAAGCGAATATTAAGAATTCCTGATTTAAGGTATTTATCCTGGAGTCAAAAATTGAGCCTAAGCGTCACAACC